>JAKCPI010025700.1:0-262510 GCA_023213315.1 Euborellia annulipes | reverse complement strand
TTATTCTCACTAATATCAACAGAATCGCAATGGAAGAAGAACAGAGAGTCAATCGACTGGCTTTTGCTCGACGTGAATGCAACTAAAACACTTGCTTTGCTTGCTTCCTGCTCCAGTTTCCAATGACGCAAGTCCTGATTCTTTGATGACGATGATGACGGAATATCGATGATTTTTTTCCTTCTGAAAAACAAAGAAATATTTATCTATTATTTTAACAACATAATTTAAATATTCAATAAAGATTATTTTTTTTTTTTAATAATTGTTTTATTTATCCCTTAATCCTTTCCCAAATATCCTTTTTAAATACAAAGATAACAGAAATCATATGATAGGTTTTTTTTTTAGAAAAGTTTAAATTTATCTTTTTTTTTACTTTCTCTCTTACCTATGTATATATGTAATATATATATATATATATATATATATAGAGAGAAAGTATTGGATTCATGTCAAAATTCGATTTCGAGATTTCGAGGGATCCTCACGTTTTGGAGGTCCCCTGAATCCAAAAAAGTGGTTTTCACGACATGGTCTGTCTGTGTGTGTGGGTTCAATTTTAAGCAAGAAGGAATTGTTCAAGGAGGTTCAAATCTATATATATAAAAATGAAATGTGGAAAATGTATGTATGTATGTAAATATGTATGTATATGCTCTATAGAAATCCACAATTTTCAATGAATCCATTTGAAATTAAGTACACCTATAATACATGGCTCTGGGGAGTAACGTGGGCAATAATTTGAATCTCTTAAATGTTTTGGAAAATTAATTTATAACTCAAAATTTCTTCAATATGGGAACACAAAATCGACAAGTTGGCTAGAAATTAGAGAGCGTCCTTTATGCTATGTGAACCAGCTTCCTACCTGACTATGGGCTGGGGGTGGGGGCTACGCAGCAGTTGAAAAACGAAGAGAGGACTCAGGTGACTGACCCTTTAAACAGCCATAAACAGGCCCTTTTGTGCTGTTCCCAATAGGTACCCTCGCCCCGCTTGAATATAAGATCCTTCCGTAAGATCTCAACACTTGCATTGCAAAATGCAGTATCTCCCAAATTGGGGAATAAACTTGCTCGCCGAAGGCGATAAGGGGTCCAGGGGGCGCAGCCCCGGCTAGGCTAAATATCAATAATGGTATATTCTAATTTTGAAAAAATAAATTAGTTAAACGCAAGGTAGGTAATATTAACCCTTTGTACTCAAATGTCTCCGTACAGGGGCTAAATGAAAAAAAAATAAATATTTTATTTATATTATCAAATCTTGAAGAAATATTTATTATCGAAAATGTCTAATTTATAATATTTAGAAAGAGGGTTGCCATGCTAACAAAATATAAATATTTCCCATGTTTAGAGGTAAATATCTTGAATTCTAATATATTGGTGGAAGTAAATATATATCGAAATAAAAAATTGGGTGTGACAAACAAATAACACCAACTTTCAATTACCGAAGGTAAGGGAAAGTTGTGTGCTGTGCGATCATTCACACCAGACTTTTTTCTAATTTTTTCTACCAAACCGGCAAATTAAATTGTAATATTTTCCCATAAAAATATTTTCATTTTGATTAAATATAAAAAAAAATTACGAATTTTTCCCGGACCCACTTTTTTGGACTCATGGGATCTTAAACCATATTTTGTATGCAAATAATAAATACTTTTTAATTAAGAGTTGAGGGGTGTGTGATGTTTTATTCTCACTAATATCAATAGAATCGCAATGGAAGAAGAGCAGAGAGTCAATCGACTGGCTTCTTGCTCGACGTGAATGCAACTAAAACACTTGCTTTGCAAGTTTTTAAAAATAATTTCCAATGACGCAAGTCCTGTTTCTTTGATGACGATGATGACGGAATATCGATGATTTTGTTCCTTCTTAAAGAAAGAAATATTTATTTATTATTTTAACAACATAATTTAAATATTCAATAAAGATTAATTTTTTTTAAATAATTGTTTTATTTATCCCTTAATCCTTTCCCTAATATCCTTTTTAAATACAAAAATTCAATTTTCATAATAGAAATCATATGATAAGTTTTTTTTTAGAAAAGTTTAAAAAAAATATTAATTTATCTTTTTTTTTACTTTCTCTTACCTATTTAAATATGTTAATATATATAGTGAGAAAGTATTGGATTCATGTCAAAAATTCGATGTCGAGATTTTGATGGATCTTCACGTTTTGAGGTCCCCTCAGGGGCGTATATAGAAATTTTTTTCGGGGGGGCCCGAACTGAAAATTTTTTTGCGGAAAATTTTTTTTTTAAGAAACTAAATTTTTTTTTCACACGAAATTTTTTGCGGAACATTTTTTCCTTTGCGGAGCCAAAGTTTTCCATCCTGCGGAAAATTTGTTTCGCTGATGTCTGTATATTCCTATATATGTATATGTGTTTGGGAAATTTCGGGGGGGGGGCCCGGGCCCCCTCGGCCCCCCCCCCCCTTATATACGCCCCTGGGTCCCCTGAATCCAAAAAAGTGGTTTTCGCGACATGCTCTGTCTGTGGGTGGGTGTTCAATTTTAAGCAAGAAGGAATTGAGCAAGGAGGTTCAAATTTATTATATATGTTAGACACCCCCCCCCCGGGGGGCCCTGGAGCGTGAAAATCATCTTTTGATCAAAAGTGGCCAAAATATACTAGTAGTTTAGTGATGCACATTTTCAGTTTTTTTTAAATTTTCTCAAATTTCCGCTCTAACGATTTTGATTAAAATTCAAAAATCAATTATTTTTTAGATTCTCTTTAAAATGTATATTCTCATTTTGTCATTGAAATCTTCTGAAGACCACTTTACTCTTGTTCTTCATAGGAAAGATAGGAGAAATGGTAACAAAATATAAATATTTTCCCATACTTATGAATTTTTACATCTTGAAAATCGAAGGTACCGTACTGTTGGAAACTAAATACATGTCGACACAAAAAATCTGGTGCGACAGTCACGCCAGATTTTTTTTCATAAGAAAGGCGAAGCACGCCGATGGCGGGCGCCGCGGCTAATAAATACGAAATTTCAAACCTAACCGGTCTCTGACCGTAGCCATCTACCGGCACCCCGTGAAGTTACATTGTTACCTATCTCTCTAACACAGTGGTTCCCAACCTGGGGGGCGATTTGGGTTTTCAAGGGAGCGATAAATAAGCGGGGGGCGATTGGGGGGCGATGAGTATTCAAAGGGAGAAAAATTATTAGTTTACTAAAATTTAAAAAATAAAAATCAAAGAGAAAAATCTCCTATTTACAGGATGGTCAGGATAGAAGAGGACAAAATATTATCATAAAAATAAAATGGTCTGAAGATAATTCCAATTTAGAATTGAAACGCCACTTTTAGCTCAAATCTTAAATTTCAAAAAAAATCATTTTCTTGAATTTTTTTTTTCCTCAGGGGGCCCGGGCCCTTTAAGCTCAATCAAGTTTGATCTTTTTCACGACTCAGGATAGCTAAAAACGCAGATTTCAGTGGCTAATTTTCAAAAAAATTTTCCATACCCCCAGATTCCCCCGGTAATCCTCTGTCCAGATCTGGCCTCGATAAATTAAAACTTTGTAACTCTTTGTTTAGGAAATTTTGAAAAAATTTTATATAACTTTATTTAAATAAATATTGTAAGCTATGTATAACTATTTCAAAAGTTGTGTCAAAAACTGTGTAAAAAAGTGTTGGCATGAAGGCCACAATAGCCTTTTATATACTAAAAAAAAAACTTGTTTTTTTTTTTTTGGGGGGGGGGCGTATTACTAAGTAGCCCTGGGGCCTGTCAAGTCTGTCTGCGGCCCTGTATATAGGCCTAAGGTAATAAAATTGTTTAAAATAATAAAATTGCTTTATTATTTACACTTTACTTCAAATTAAAATTAGGCAAACAATGAAAATGTAAAGGGGGGCGATAGGTGTTAGTCAACCTCCAGAAAGGGGCGATGGGTCAAAAAAGGTTGGGAACCACTGCTCTAACACCTCCTCCTGCTTTTGTCTCTAGTTAATAAAATAATCCTTATTTCTACATATGTCAAAAGGGTATTTTATGGCTGGTGGAATTTGAATTAGGAATGAAAGTTGGAAGAAAATGCAGCCAAAATTTTTTTCTTTAAAAATATATATTTCACAGTGGCGTCATTTGGTGAGGGCAGGGGGGGGGGGGAATTTGCCCCCTGGCTTCTTGCTCGACGTGAATGCAACTAAAACACTTGCTTTGCAAGTTTTTAAAAATAATTTCCAATGACGCAAGTCCTGTTTCTTTGACGACGATGATGACGGAATATCGATGATTTTTTTCCATCTGAAACAAAGAAATATTTATTTATTATTTTTTATCCTATTCAATCAACAACATAATTTAAATATTCAATAAAGATTAATTTTTTTTTAAATAATTGTTTTATTTATCCCTTAATCCTTTCTCAAATATCCTTTTTACTTTCTCTTACCTATGTATATATGTAATATATATGCAAAGATAAGTTTTCTCGGGTTAAGTCGCGTGGGGTGCTGAGATTTACTCGACGTTTCGGCTCTCTTTTTGGAGCCATTTTCAAGAGAGAAGGAAGTTAGGAGGTAATGGTGGAGGGGGGTTGTTTACGGGGTCGCAGTCTTCCTGGTCCCCAGGTCTATTTGGTGGATGACTCAGAGGCGTGGATTGGTCTCTGAGAGCTGGAGGAAGGTTGGGTGTGTGTAATGGGTTTGTGTTCGGTTTAGGTTGACTATGGGGCCTCAATCTGCCTACTCCCCAAGTCGGGGTGTTAGCTCTTGGTTCCCGGGGTCTCAACCTGCCTACTCCCCAGGCCGTGAGCAACTGACTGCGAGCCGGAGGTGCAGGTCCTTTTATACCTGTTGCCGGGCATGTGGGCGTGGCTTTGGGAGTCACGTGGCTGTCTCTGATTGGCTGGGCCTGGTCTGGGGGCGTGGCTTTGGGAGTGACGTGCCTGTCTCTGGTTGGCTGGGCCTGGTCTGGGGGCGTGGCTTGGTTTGTTGAAATGGATTTGCTGTTGGATATGTTACGTTTGTTTGTGATTGTTTGTGTTTGTTTTGGGGACTTGATATTGTTGTTTCGGGACAGTTTTGGAGTGTGTGAAGTCTTTTGTAAGTATTTGTGTGAGTCTTGGTTTGGAGTTTGGGAATAAGTGTTTTCCATGTTGTTGGGAAATTGAGGGCGTCGTCTCTTTTGTTTAGACATTCAGGCCTTTTGTAAATTTCTATGGGTTCTCTTGTGATACGGGAGTGGAAGTTATTTATTGGTTCTATTGTTTTTGTTTGTTCGAAGTTCATAATGTGTCCTGTTTCGTTATGGTGTTTTACTATTGCTGACTGAGGGTCTAGTTTTCTTAGTGCCATTTTGTGTTCGTAAATCATGAATTGAACTCTTCTGTTAGTTTGGCCTATGTATGACCGATGACACTCGGCACAAGGAATTTCGTAGACTCCGGAATAGTGTCTTTTGGATTTCTTATTAGGTTTGATAGTTTTTGGTGTGTGGTAAAAATGGGTTTTATGTTTTTCTTTTGAAGAATGCGGCCAATTTTATCTGTTATGCCTTTTATGTATGGGAGGAATGCCTTGTGTGTGTTGGATCTTCAGGTTCTGTTGTAGTTTGTGTTGGTGGTTTTAGTTTTGCATCCAAGATCCTTAATATGTCGTCTATTAGATTCAAGTATATAAAGACTATTTATATGTATTTTAAATGTTTTTTATACTTTAAAAGACTATTTATACGTATTTTAAATGGCTTTTATACTTTTTACTAACTAGTATTGTATTAATAGGAATAAAAAGATTTTTATTTTCTTTTTTATTCTATTCATTAGTAAAAAAGTATGAAAAGTATTTAAAGTATAATATACTTGACTTTAAATGTCTTTTCATTCTTTTTAAATGTCATATAAAGTATATTTTTTTCATACTCATTCTGGTTTATTTTCTTTATATGGCATTTAATATTTTTTTTTATTCTTCACAATACTTAATTATATGTTTAGATTTCGCTTCTTTTTGATGCTCCTCATTTTCTTGTTGATTTGTTTTAGACGACCTCGTCTCGTCTCGATGCCAAGTGACACATGAAGATCAAGAGATGCTGTAACAAAAGAAAATATAATTAATTAAATTATATTCTAAATGAATATCTATTTTTTTCCCCAATTTAAATACTGTTTCTTAATCAAAGTTAATATTCATTTATATTGAATAAAGATTTTTTTTTAAATAATAGTCTAATTTAACCTAAATTTCCTTTCCTGATTTCTTGAAGAAATATTTTTTAATCCTAAATAATATTTCAACTCAAATCAAAGCACAAGTATTAATAAAATTTCATTTTTTAGAAGAATTAATAATAATATAATTTAAACTAGCAAAAATAAAATAAAGATAATTGCTTATTGCTTCTTGAAATTTTTCAACTAGTTTTAATTAATATACGAAAATTTCCCATGGGTTAAATAAAAATTTATTAAAAAAATATTTAAATGAAATTAAATGTGAAAACTGTGCCATCAGAACCAATAGACATCATCGTCATCGTTCTCTGGGAGCAAAAAATTGATTTGCAAGTTGAAAACATTTTTTTATTTAAATAAATTATTATTTACTAAAGGGTGATACCAAATGACTTAAATAAGAATGCCTGGACCCAATATGTATAATACTCATTAACGGATATCGTTTAAAGTCTTAAATGGCCTAAGTTGCCGAGAAGACTGTGTGAATGAGTGTGTGAATGTGAGTGTGAATGAGAAAAAAGTGTGAATGTTTTAAAAAAAAAAAAATTTACTAAAGGGATAAATATTGCCTTAATGTTGATTTAAAAGCAATTATCTTTTTTGTTATGTTAGTTAGTTCAAAATATATTATGAGATGAGAGCACTCAACCAGGACTGAATATTTAAATTTTTTACTAGTTTATAACTCCATTTAAGAAATAGTATTTTAAAATTATTTTCTTCAACTCACATGTATGTGTTATTATGTTCAGATGACCCTCGACGACTTGGCCGCTGGATGACATACGGAGATCCTGAAACAAAGGGAAATTATTTAATTAGTATAAAAGACTTGTAATTTTTTTTCTCTCTCTGTTGTTATTCAATTATAAGTTATTGTACATATTTAAATAGTTAATAAAGTTTATTTTTTATATGATTGTTTTACTCAACTCCATATTCCTTTCCTTATTAATATAATTATAAGTTTGATAATTATTTAAATTAGAATTAAAAAAAAAAAAAATTAAAACTTTAGAAAATAAAGAATTATTTCAATTAGCAAAGCAAGTTATTTGTGAATATTTAAATAGAATTAGATTTGATTTTAATAAGGCCAGGTGTAAATATTTATATTTAAATTAGTAAAAAATAGAAATTACAGAAAATCATAACAAGTTTAAAATATTTTTTTTTTTTTCTGTTCAAAGGTATATTCTAAATATCAATAATGGTATATTCTAATTTTGAAAAAATAAATTAGTTAAACGCAAGGTAGGTAATATTAACCCTTTGCACTCAAATGTCTCCGTACAGGGGCTAAATGAAAAAAAAATAAATGTTTTATTTATATTATCAAATCTTGAAGAAATATTTATTATCGAAAATGTCTAATTTATAATATTTAGAAAGAGGGTTGCCATGCTAACAAAATATAAATATTTCCCATGTTTAGAGGTAAATATCTTGAATTCTAATATATTGGTGGAAGTAAATATATATCGAAATAAAAAATCGGGTGGGACAAACAAATAACACCAACTTTCAATTACCGAAGGTAAGGGAAAGTTGTGTGCTGTGCGATCATTCACACCAGACTTTTTTCTAATTTTTTTCTACCAAACCGGCAAATTAAATTGTAATATTTTCCCATAAAAATATTTTCATTTTGATTAAATATAAAAAAAAATTCCGAATTTGCGGGACCCACTTTTTTGGACTCATGGGATCTTAAACCATATTTTGTATGCAAATAATAAATACTTTTTAATTACGAGTTGAGGGGTGTGTGATGTTTTATTCTCACTAATATCAATAGAATCGCAATGAAAGAAGAGCAGAGAGTCAATCGACTGGCTTCTTGCTCGACGTGAATGCAACTAAAACACTTGCTTTGCAAGTTTTTAAAAATAATTTCCAATGACGCAAGTCCTGATTCTTTGATGACGATGATGACGGAATATCGATGATTTTTTCCTTCTGAAACAAAGAAATATTTATTTATTATTTTTATCCTATTCAATCAACAACATAATTTAAATATTCAATAAAGAATATTTTTTTTAAATAATTGTTTTTTTTATCCCTTAATCCTTTCCCTAATATCCTTTTTAAAAACAAAAATTCAATTTTCATAATAGAAATCATATGATAAGTTTTTTTTTTAGAAAAGTTTAAAAAAATATTAATTTATCAAAAAAGCATAAAAAAATGGAAAAAAAGTGCTTAAAAAAGCATAAAAAACTCGAATAAAAAGTTGTTAAATAAGCATAAAAGTTGAAAAAAAAGCATCTCATAAGCAATTTTTACTCATACCAATGGCGTATACAAATTTTTTTTAAAGAACTAAATTTATTCCGCCCCGCCCTACAAATTTTTTTTTTGCGGCCAAATTTTTTCACCCTGCGGAAAAAATATTTTTTACAGGGCTATTTTTTCACACTGCGGGGTTTTCGGAAATTTTTTTTTTTTGGGGGGGCGGCCCCACCCCTTATATACGTCCCTGGTGTATGCGTGTGTGAATGGGAAAAAACTTTTGTTTTTTAATAAAAAAAAAAAAAATTATAAATATTCGTAAAATAAGTTTAAGTAAGCACGAAAGGGAAAAAAAGCATGAAAACTCATAAAAAGCAAAAAAAAAGCATAAAAAATTCAATCTCAATGCACTTAGTTTTTCCTAATTCGTATAGAAATTAAATATCTAATGGTTGCTTATAAAATTCAGCAATAAGCATTTTGCTTAAAATCCGGTCTCTATTCATAATAAATTCATTTTATATCACAAAACCGAAGAAAAATTACAAAAAAAAGCTCGAAAGAGATTCGAATATCTAAAAAAAAAGGTCGAACGAAAAACCGCGCCCCAGTTGAGCTTCGCCCCCTCCGCCCTCAAAGGCTAGCTACGCCGCTGCTCTCTATGACTCCAACCACTGAAGAAGTCCTACAGCAAGTGGACGAAACATTGTCTGGAGTTAAATAAAGTTTTGTTAAAAAACTTTTGACTTTTAATTGAATCTCTTGGTCTGAATCCTATTGAATATTGTGAAAAAGGTTCCTGAGCTTCATCTAATAAAAATATTATAAATAGCAGGGCCTTAGCCAGGTGGGTCCAAACTCCTCCCCCTTCCGAAATATAAAAAAAATAGTGTTGAAATTTTAAACGAGTGATCATAAAAAATGTTTAATTTTTTCTTAATAAAAGTGTAGAATGGCTGTTATTTATTAATCTTAAGGAAATGGATTTGCAGCCAAGGAGAATAAAAAAACTATTTAGTTTCTTTCGGTCGACGTTTCGGACGCCAATCGCGTCCTTCCTCGGGACCTGCAGTCAACAAACATTTATTCAAATTATAATTGCTTTACATAAAAAGATATATAACGTTCTTTTTTAAATAAATAAAAACATTTTTTTCTTACCAAAGATTGTTAGAAAGCACACATAGATTTTGTTTTGGCATACATAAAATATTTGAACAATATTGATAATGGCATCTTTTATGTATAAGGGAAGAGCTCTCTGTGCGTTATTTTTTCCAATTGAAGCATTTCTTATATAACATGACATATATATTGATTAAATTAGTGTAAATTTAGAAATTCCAATCGGATTAAACAAGTTTAATTTAAATAGAGAAATATTTTTTCTTTTCTTTTCCCCATAATAACAAAAATATAAAATTGAATTTAGAAATATTAAATTTTTAAAAAATCTATTAAGTTCTCATACACTGTTATTAGGGCCTTTATGTCTTCTTTATAATTACAGGCTGTTTGGCTATATTTTTTAATGGTTAACATTTCGACGAATTCTCGCCAAAGCGATTTTCCATTTTCCATTTCCTTAAGTTTAATATTTTCTTTTAATATTAGGCGAGGGCGAAGAAAGGAAATCTTACGAATCATCCCCCCCTCCTGAAAAAAATTTTCTGACAATTTATCTATTACAAAAGATTGTGAATTTTATAACATTTATATCACCCTTTATAAACAAAAAGTAATTTCAATATTGTGTTTTTTTTTCTTTTTTTTTTTAAGAACAAGTCATCATCCCGAGGGGAAACTATCCATTGACCGAAAAGGTTACTGGAACCATCCTCGATGAACACCTTTGGGGAATGAGTGGATCACCCTCTTGGTGAGTCATCATCATTTAAACTTTTTTTAGGGAGACTCAGATTTTAATTAAAGAGTAAATAAGTTAGCTTTATATTTTCATATATTTGAGGAATTTTATAAATTTTTCTACAGAAAGGCGGATCACTTAAATATTTCAATTAGCAGCTTCTTTGAACGATTAAAGTAAATAAAAGACAAGGATTATCTCTCCACATAAAAATTCAAAGTCAATTAAATATTCTCTATATTAATAAAATAAGTTATTAAATCTCGCAAATGAAAAATATTTAATTCGGCTAGTATAAATTGAAAGTCATAATTTATTCGATATATAATATTTTTCATAGATTTTTAATTTCCTAAAGCGTATTTCAAAAATCATTTATTTAATCGCTTCATATTCATATAATTTTATCAACATTTCATTATCCTAATTGATATGGATGTCTCTATTTAATATACATTTGATACTATACTTTACTAAAAAATCCTATAGCCCATCAAAGGGAATGGATATTGATAAGTATAATCTAATTCTAACACGTAAAAGTGTATTAATTAGGAATTTCTATAACATGAATGGTCCTATAGCCCCTTTGAGTGGTTATAGAATTTCCTAATTAATACCTTTTTTCCGTGTTAGATTGAATTATACTTATCAATATCTTGACTTGCCTCTCTGGACAAGTTACAGCAGGTCGTAGATGGCTCAGACAACCTGCCTTTGGGTTATGTGAGCATTTAGTAGTGAGTGTGTCGCCGAAGAGAGAGGTTCAATCCACGTTGGATTCTCTCTCATAGGCTTTATACATTTAGTGTTATCAGAGCCAGTGAGTAGTGCAGTTGGGCGTCGGTTGGGCTCCTCTTAAAAAAGTCAATTTCTCTTAAACTACGAGCCCGATTTAGGTAAATTTCTTCCCAATTCATATTCTAGTATCATTTTAATTATTCATAATATAATTTAAGAATATTTTTACTTTTGATCGATAAATTAGCGATTCGTCTCAAGATTCTGGGTTGGGTGGCGGGGCGAATTAAAGTAATTTTGTTCCATTTAAGTGAGAGAAGGTTTGATTTTTAAAAATTCCTATTCTAAGAGATATTTCATACTTATTAATTTGAAAATACACACTTTACATAAATAAATTGTATATTAATATAGCAGGAGCTATTCAATATAATCTCCCACGTTTCGGATGCTCAAAAACACACTTCCACAGGGCAGAGCACTTGTTTTGTTATTTTTTTAAAATAAATATCTGACCATCTATTATTTATTTATTTAGTAGGGCGTTTCGGTTCTCGAATAGACCATCAACAAACTGTTTCAATGTTAATTCTCTCCATTATTTCTTGTTAAATGTTCAGTTGAAAAAAATAAAGCATAGCTGCTCTATAAATTTGTTCTAATAAACAAAAATCTGGAATAATTAATAATGGCATTAAAAACTTGTCGGCTACTTAAAGATAACGTTCAACTATGATTTTATTTTCATTTCAAAACGTTTGAGAATTTTTACTTTCTCTTACCTATATATATATATATATATATATATATATATATATATATATATTTATATATACATTTAGAGAGAAAGACAAAAATTCGATGTTGAAAATACCCGTTTTGAGACCCCCTGAGTTCAAAAAATCTGGTGTCATTGGTCGCACAGCACACTCCAACTTTCTCTTCGAAAGTTCTGTTCTGTTGTTGCCACACCAGATTTTTGGTGTCGGCATATATATAATATTTAGTTTTCAACGATATATTAGTATTTAAGATGTAAAAATTATAAAAATGGGGAAATATTTATATTTATTCCTATGGGGATCAAACAAAAAAAAAATTTAATTAACAATTTTTATTATTTTTGATTTGTGAGATTTAATTATTTTATTGGGTATAGGAGACTTTGCAGTCAAGGAATTAAATAAAAACCTTTATTTAATTGTTAACCGTCGACGTTTCGGTCGCAAATCACGACCTTTCTCAGGACGATTAATTGTTAGATTACAAGATTAACAGTATTATATTTAATTATCATTGCAAATTATACAATATTTATTTAATCTATTTGTATTAAGAGCAAGTCACTCACTCTTAATAAATATAGATTAAATAAATATTGTATAATTTGCAATGATAATTAAATATAAGACTGTTAATCTTGTATTCTAACAATTAATTGCCCTGAGAAAGGTCGTGATTTGCTACCCAAACGTCCACGGTTAACAATTAAATAAAAGTTTTTATTTAATTCCTTGGCTGCAAAGTCTCTTATACTCAATTCATAGTCTACAGCAGCGTTTTCCAAACTGTGAGGCGCGCCTCCCTAGGGAGGCGCGGACTAGTCTAAGGGGAGGCGCGAATATTGGCCACCAAGATCAATTTTCCAAATGATTGCTAGTTTTATAAATAAAATAATAAAATAATTTAGAAGATTCTGGGACGGAGGTTTCCCTTAATTAAATATGAATAAATAAAAAAAAAAAATTTTTATGTTTATATTTTTTAGTGCCCTCGAGGCTTGGTGTAGGGGTTTGCGTGCTAACCTCGTATTCCAAAAGTCGCGGATTCGGACACTAGGCAGTCCGATGTTTTTATTTAAGCCATTTGGATACCAAATGGCTTAAATAAGAATGCCTGGACCCCCAATAGATATATTAAACATTCGAGTATCGTTTAAAGTCTTAAATGGCCTGAGTTGCCGAAAAAACTGTATGAATGTGAGTGTTGTGAATGAGAAAAAAGTGTGAGTGTTAAAAAAAAAGAAAAAAGATTGGATAAGGGGTTGAAAAATTGATAAAAATATTTTTTTAATTTATTTTAGCTCAATTGAAGCCAAATAAATAGAAAACATTCAAAAAACAGGGTTGATAGGGGGATGAAGGGTTGATTATTTAAGACAGCCCTTGGAATATTCCAAATCACTTGTTGCCATTCTTTTCGAGCTCTAAATATAGTTAGATTAGAGCAAAAGGTATTTTTTTACTTTTAATAAAAAGGGAATTGTTATTTTCATTTATTTTTATTCCTATACAAAGAGATAAGAGAGACGAACCTCTCGTTCAGTCGAGTTGGTGGCGGGGCTGCAGGCGCGCCGAGCTGCTCTGTTATTTATTTGTGTTTAAAGTGAATCAAAGTGAATAATTAATATAGTGCAATCCACCCTGCCCTCACCGTCAACCAACACACCCTCTTGAGTGTCTTATTAAAGGTAATTATTATGCATTTTATCGTTGAAAAAAAAAATGATAGAAACAAATAATTTGACTGCAAAAAACGATTCTTTGAATATGAAATTGAATATTTTGTATTTCACTAAGGGTAGAGAGTGAATATAAGGGGGAGGGGGAGGGGGAGTGCAGGTGGCATTGAAAAAAAAATTAGTTTTTTATTTTTTATCTTTTTTTTTTTTAAACACTCACACTTTTTTCTCATTCACACTCACAATCACACACACATTCACCCTTTTCGGCAACTCAGGCCATATAAGACTTTGACGATAACCGTTATTAATTAATAATATACATATCGGGGGTCCAGGCATTTCAATTTAAGCCATTTGGTATCCAAATTCTATTTGGCCTATATTTTTGTTAATCAAATTTCCTTAATATACTTTTACACAGGGCTGGATTAAGGGTTGAAAAATAAAATAAAATAATTTCAAAACAAAATAAAAATTAAAATAATTATTTATAAATGTATTCAAATTATTTTGAGAGTAATTTCGCGGTGAAGGCTCGCATTTCCTTAAAGGGGGGTATGCCAGGGGGGGGGGGTTAATGCCCCATCACCTATAATGCACAAAGATATTAATGTTTTGTAATACTTTTACTAAAAAATAAGTGCATTCCGTTTGTGTTAAAATTTATATTCAATATTTATTAAATAGTATAGTAGGATAGAAACAATTTAATGTCATTCTAAAATTTCTTATTACTGGGGCGGAATTAATTTTTGAAGATTTCGAAACTCTCATAAACAGATAATAATAACACTTAGCAACCCATCGAATCCCTTGCAGAATTTTGTAGGGATTTTTTTCATTAGGTAGAAAAGTAAAATATGATTGGACCACTTAGAATTTTACTGGGGTGAGTTACCGCATCTTTTTGTATATAGAACTAATCTCAATTCTGATTTGAATTTTTACTTTCTCTTACCTATATGTATAAGTTAATACACACATATATATATATATATATATAGAGTGAGAAAGTATTGGATTCATGTCAAAAATTCGATGTCGAGACTTTGATGGATATACACGTTCTGAGGTCCCCTGAATCCAAAAAATGTGGTTTTCGCGACATGGTCTGTTTGTCTGTTTGGGTTCAATTTAGAGCATGAAGGAATTGAGCTAGGAGGTTGAAATTTTATATTTAATTTAGGCACCCCCCTAGGGCGTGAAAATAAGATTTGAGAAAAATATTTTTCTTCATGAATGAAAGTTAGAAGAAAACGCAGCTATCCTCGGAGCTGTTAGTGGTCATCCGAGGATGGCTTTGACCAAGGCCGAAACGTCAGCTTTTAAAATATATTTTTAAAGAAAAAATCCTGGCTTCGTTTTCTTCTAACTTCCATTCCTGATACAAATTCCACCAGCCATAAAATACCCTTATTCCAGCGTTTTCCAAACTGTGAGGCGCGGACTAGTCTAACGTAAGGGGTGGCGCGAATATTGGCCACCAGGACCTATTTTTCAAATGATTGCTAGTTTTAATATAAATAAGAATAAATAAAAAAAATATTTTTATATAAATTTATATTTTTTAGCATTCAAAATTTTTGTTTTTGTATTATTTTATAAAATGGGGGAGGGGGAGGCGTCATAAGATTAATTATTTTTAAGGGAGGCGTGATAACATAAAGTTTGGAAACCACTGGTCTACAGCCACTTCTCATCATTAATTATTTTATTATTAATTGGCCTTTTTTTTTCATAAGAATAGATATAAAACACAATGTTTTTCAATGGGTAAAATTTTTAATTTCTTGAGCCACCCCATTTGGGAATTTTTTAGACACGAGTATTTTTTCTGAATTTTCCATAAATTCCTCTCTAAGGGTGCAAAATTTCATTTCGAAATTCTAACATGACAAACTGATATTCTGCGGTTACATATACATGGTATATATTATAGAAGATTTATCTTATTGCAGCCCCTCCTAACAAGGCCTCCCGTTCCGGCCCTGGTCCATACCCTTCTAGTTCCTACTATTTAAAAAGATATTTCAATTGTAATGAATAAAAAATAGCTCTAGGAATTATTTTAAGGGTTTGGTGAAAATATTTTCGAAAGTATTCTGAATTTTTTTTTTAACTTTAAATATTATTAGATTAAAGTTTTATCTTTTAAAATTCAGAAATTACTATTTTGATTTAGTCTATTATATTTTTTTCCACCATCAAATAATATTACCGCAAACAGCAGGGGCGGATTAAAGGGGGCGGTGGGGGCGATCGCCCCCCCCCCCCGAGAAGAAATTCATACAGTTATAAAAACTAGTAATCTAAAGAAATTATGATTTCCGCTCTTTAATTTCAATTGAATTTGTTACCAATCAATTTAAATAAATAGGAAAGGGGTCTAAATGGCCATAGATGCCGACAAAGTCCTTAAATAAAAAAAAAATAAAATAAAAAAACCGCCCCCCCCGACAAAATTGCATTAATCCGCCACTGGCAAACAGGCATCTCTCTCAGTTAATTGATAAACACGGAACTCTCTCTTTCTCGCTACTCCGAAGCGCAAAAAATTCGAGAAAATTCAGAATTTTCCCATTGAAAAGAATTGATTTTTGTCTTGCTTTATAAAAAATTAAAGCCTATTAAAATTGATTAAATCCCTCAAATGAAAAATAATAAAAATTATTATATAATTAAATTTATTATTTTTTTTTTTCTAAAAGAGATCTGAGATAGAACTCAGATTAAGAGAAACAGACAGAAACTCCGCTATTATAGGGATATATCTAAAATTCTTTAAGATGTGAGGGTTGTATTTTTTATTGCCTGAAACGAGTTGAATGAAAAATTGCGGCACTTTATTAAGGAAGGGCGGGCCCGAGCCAATCCGAGGGGGGTCCAGGAGGGCGAATAGGCTAGTCATATATTTCATTAGACGCCTTATACTGCCCTATTAGTCTGATGGGGGGGGGGGAGGGGGAGAAATAATCCTGAACCCCCCCATCGAAAATTTCTGGCTACGCCTATGGTGTAACTTACCCCGAATACATACTGTCAGTCAACCCAACCCCTTTTAAGCGAGCAATTTATTAAAGGTATTTAATAATCTCATATTTTTATTTTCTCTTACCTCTATATATATGTTAATATATAGAGAAAGTATTGGATTCATGTCAAAAATTCGATGTCGAGATTTTGATGGATATATACGTTTTGAGTTCCCCTGAATCCAAAAAAGTGGTTTTCGCGACATGGTCTGTCTGTGTGTATGTGTGTGTGGGTGGGTGTTTGTTCAATTTTAAGCATGAAGGAATTGAGCTATGAGGCTGAAATTGTATATTTAAGTTAAACACCCCCCGGGACCGGAAAAATAAGCTTTTAATCAAAATCGGCCAAAGATTACTAGTACTTTACTGATGTACTTTTTCAGTTTTTTTCGATTTTCTCAAAATTTGCTGCAACGATTTTTTTTAAAATTCAAAAATCAATTATTTTTTAGATGCTCTTTAAAATGTATATTCTCATTTTGCAATTGAAATCTTCTGAAGACCACTTTACTCTTGTATTTCATAGGGAAGATAGGAGAAATGGTTGCCATGGTAACAAAATATAAATATTTTCCCATACTTATAAATTTTACATCTGAATTCATATGCTCCGTACTGTCGGGAACTAAATATATGTCGACACAAAAAATCTGGTGTGACAAGCACTGTACACAACTTTAGATTACCGAAGGTAAGAGAAAGTTGTGTGCTGTGCGCCAGTCACACCAGATTTTTTTTTAATAATTAGAAAAAAAACCAACGTTTCTTATTATATAAGTTTATATTTATTTTCTTCTTTCAAATATTAAATTGATTATTTATTTAAAGAATTTATTCATGTCCATTGTGACGGTTGGAGAGAAAGATGGGGTGGATAGGGTTATTAAAAAAATATTTCAATAATTTATTTAGTAAAATCTTTTAATTTAATCAGTAGTCTGTTTGTCTGTCATTCTCTATTTGAGCATCTTTTTGTGGGTGGCCAGGAAAATTTGTCCCCAAATAGGGAGGCCCAAAAAATGCTTGAAATTAGAAATCAATAATTTAATCTCCCCTTATGGAAAACCAATGCTAATTAATTGCAAAAAGTAAAATAATATATTTATAAATTAAAAAAATCATTCAATTATTATTTAAATTTTAAGTGGTCCTGGAAATTAATTCACCATCATGTAACATATAATTATTAGGGATCGGATTTTTAAGCATTATGGGGATGTAAAATCAGTAGAGAAAATTTCTTTTTTTTTTAAAGAATTCTAATGTAATATAAAACTTTTTTTTTTTTTTTTTTTTTTTTTAAACATTCACACTTTTTTCTCATTCACACTCACACTCACACACACATTCATACAGTCTTTTCGGCAACTCAGGCCATATAAGACTTTTTACGATATCCGTTATTAATAAATATACATATATGGGGTCCAGGCATTTCAATTTAAGCCATTTGGTATCCAAATTCTATATGGCCTATATTTTTGTTAATCAAATTTTCTAAATATACTTTTATACAGGGGTGGATTAAGGGTTGAAAATTAAAATAAAATAATTTCAAAATAAAATAAAAATTAAAATAATTATTTATAAATGTATTCAAATTATTTTGAGAGTAATTTCGCGGTGAGGCTCGCATTTCCTTAAAGGGGGGGGAGGTATGAAGGCATTAACCAGGGGGGTTAATGCCCCATCCCCTGTAATGCATAAAGATATTAATGTTTTGTAATACTTTTACTAAAAAATAAGTGCATTCCGTTTGTGTTAAAATTTATATTCAATATTTAGCAAATATTATAATAGTAGGATAGAAACAATTTAATGTCATTCTAAAATTTTTGAAGATTTCGAAACTCTCATAAACAAATAATAATAACTTTGGGTAACTTAGGAACCCTTCGAATCCCTTGTAGAATTTTGTAGGGATTTTTTTCATTAGGTAGAAAAGTAAGATATGATTAGTCCACTTAGAATTTTACTGGGGTGAGATACCGCATCTTTTTTATTATAGAACTAATCTCAATTCGGATTTGAATTTTTACTTTCTCTTACCTATATGTATAAGTTAATACACATATATATATATAGAGTGAGAAAGTATTGGATTCATGTCAAAAATTCGATGTCGAGACTTTGATGGATATACACGTTCTGAGGTCCCCTGAATCCAAAAAATGTGGTTTTCGCGACATGTTCTGTCTGTGTGTCTGCTTGGGTTCAATTTAGAGCATGAAGGAATTGAGCTAGGAGGTTGAAATTTTATATTTAATTTAGGCACCCCCCCCCCTAGGGCGTGAAAATAAGATTTACACATAGGTTAATTTTCTAGAATGAGTCTTACTTTAGGCCAGTGGTTACCAAACTTTGTTACAACGCCTCCCTTAAAAATATTTAATCATATGACGCCTCCCCTCCTCCCCCATTTTGTAAAATAATACAAAAACAAAAATTTTTAATCCTAAAAAATATAAATTTATATTAAAGCGGAGTCAAAAAAAAATTCCTAGTCATATGCAGCAAAAATTATTTTCACGTTTCGGCCTTCTTGAGAGAATAAATGAAATTTTAATTTTGAATGAAAAATGACAATCCGTCACTGAAGATGGCCTAGACTAGTGGCCCAAACGTCACAATAAAATAAATAATTTTGGCTGAGTTTGGAAAATTGCTTGCTGTTGCTAATATTCACGCCTCCCCTTAGACTAGTCCGCCCCTCCCTAGGGAGGCGCGCCTCACAGTTTAGATTAGACAACACAATTCTTTCAAAAAAAAAAAAAAAAAAAATTTCAACATTGACTTTTCATAACTATAATGCCTGCAAATCCAAACCTTAATAATTATACATTATCTATACTATTAAAAGACAGTCTGTCTAATACATACACTCTGAAACAACTAGACCGATTTTTATGGAGTTTTTTTAAAATAGATAGAGAACTTTATGGGGGTGATTTGAGGGTATTATTTCAGATAAGGGATAGGGGCGGTGGCGTATATAAGGGGGAGAGCCGAGGGGGCCCGGCCCCCCCCCCCCCCGAAATTTCCCAAACACATATACATATATAGGGATATACAGACACCAGCACAACAATTTTTTCCGCAGGATGGAAAACTTTGGTTCCGCAAAAGAAAAAATGTTCCGCAAAAAATTTCTTGTGAAAAAAATTTAGTTTCTTAAAAAAAATTTTCCGCAGAAAAATTTTTGAGTTCCGGCCCCCCCCCCTCCCGAAAAAAATTTCTATATACGCCCCTGGATAGGGGGCTTATAAAACAACATTTTTCCATTGGAAATTATTGTGCTATATCTCTCCTTATAACAAACTAAAGCCAATTAATTATTATAATTAAATCGCTCAAATGAAAAATAATAAATATAGGCCTATAATTAAATTTTCTTTTTTTTGACTGAGCTTAAGAGTAGAATATATATTTATTAATAAGACATATATGCATAAAAAGTTTGGAAAATTTCATGATATAATTAAGGAAAGGCGTCATCACAGGATTATTATTTATGTTTCTACCCCCCCCCCCCTCCCATAATTAAACCAACCTATTCAAAATATTTACTGATTTATAGCAAATATTAATAATCTTTTAAGAAAATTCTCTCTTATCAATAGGAAACTAAGTTGCTTTAGATCAGCGTTTTCCAAACTGTGAGGCGCGCCTCCTTAGGGAGGCGCGGACTAGTCTAAGGGGAGGCGCGGACAAGTCTAAGGGGAGGCACGAATATTGGCCACCAAGATCAATTTTCCAAATGATTGCTAGTTTTATAAATAAAATAATAAAATAATTTAGAAGATTCTGGGACGGAGTTTTTAATTAAATTAATAAATATGAATAAATAAAAATTAGGTGTTAGCTGTGTCTTCTACACAGCCGGTGGCTTTTTAACGTGACAACGTCTTTTGCTTGACTTCAAAAAATTTTTTTTTCTCTTACCTATATTGAAATATAAAGAGAGAAAGTATTGTTTTTTTTTTTTTTTACTAGTAGTTTGTTTTCATAAATAAACATGTTCAAACATTTTCATTGAAACAATATATGACAGGTGTGGCCAAACTTTTATCTATTAAGGGCGACATATGCTTAAAAAATGAGGTTTTTCGAAAAAAAATTAATTTTGGAGTTAGTTACTAGGGATTTTTTTATTTATTCTATTAGAGGTTATCTTTCTGCACTAAATGACATCTCATTTAGTCTGATCTGATTAGCCGTTCTGAATCTACAGGGGTTTAAAATTTCGAAAAACGAAATCCCACCGAGTGCTCTCATGCGGTAAAATGACGTCATATCAAAAAAAAGAAAAAAAAGCCCTGGGGTATTGAACCACTCTTTCTAAAACTATATTCAGATTTAATGTAGCTTTTATGGTCAAGTCGCTATGCGTTGCACAAGTAGAGCTATTTTTCGATATTTTTTTTGCCTAAAAAATGAGGTTTTTCGAGAAAAAACTAATTTTGGAGTTAATTACTCGGGATTTTTTTATTTATTCTATTAGAGGTTTTCTTTCTGCACCAAATGACATCCCATTTAGTCTGATCTGATTAGCTGTTCAGAATCTACAGGGGTTTAAACTTTCAAATTAGAATTTACCGCAACGCGGTAAAATAAAATGATAGGAAAAAAATAAATGGTGTAAATCTTTAGCTGAAAACTCATTCTTTCTAACCGTAAATTTCCCATAATTATACCTCTTAAGACAGAGGCGTTATTCAAGCCAATAAACTTGTATTAAAAAGTTTTGTTTTTGAATTATTTTATTAAATAGGTGGGGGGTCATACGATTAAATATTTTTAAGGGAGGCGTTGTAACATAAAGTTTGGAAACCTCTGGCCTAAAGTAAGACTCATTCTAGAAAATTATACTATGTGTAAAACCCAAAGGCGGATCCAGGGAAGTTTTTCCAGGTTTTAATTTTTTTCTGACTAGACGCGAAGCTCGCCGAAGGCGATAGCATTGTTAATTATTTTATTTATCAAGATTGGATTTCAAATTTCTTAAATAAGAATGCCTGGACCCCAACATATATAGATATTCTTAATAACGGTTATCGTAAAAAGTCGTATATGGACTAAGTTGGCGAAAAAACTGTGTGAAAGTGTATGTGAATGTGAAAAAAGTGTGACTGTTAAAAAAAAAAATGATTGAATTAGTGGTTGAAAAATTGAAAAAAATTTTTTTTTTTTTAATTTTTTTTTTAGCTAAATCGAAGCCAAATAAATAGATAACATTCAAAAAATAGCGTAGATTATTATTTTGATTAGGGGGATGAAGGGTTGATTATTTAAGAAAGGCCTTGGAATATTCCAAATCACCTCTGATTCCTCTGATTAGCCGCGCCGGCTATTACCTGTTAAATATAAAAAAGTTCAATCAATTGTTAATTATTTTATTTAAAAAGATTGGATTAGGGGTTAAAATTGAAAAAATCTTTTTTTAAATTTATTTTAGCTAAATTGAAGCTAAATAAATAGAAAACATTCAAAAAATAGCGTTGATTATTATTTTATAATATTAAGGGTTGATTAGGGATGAGATGAAGGGTTGATTATTTAAGAAAGGCCTTGGAATATTCCAAATCACTTGTTGACATTCTTTTCCAACTTTAAATATAGTTAGATTAGAGTAAAAGGTTTTTTTTTTCTTTTTAATAAAAAGGGAATTGTTATTTTGATCTATTTTATTTCAAAACAAACAGAGAAAGACAAGTCTCGTTCAGTCGAGAGCGTGGTCTGCTGGCAGGCGCACCAGCTGCTCTCTTTCTTATATGTGTTTTAAGTGAATAAAAGTGAATAATTAATATAGTGTAACCCACCCTGACCACCCCGTCAGCCAGCACACCCTCTTGAGAGTCTTATTAAAGGTAATTATTATGCATTTTATCGTTGAAAAAAAAATGATAGAAACAAATAATTTGACTGCGAAAAACGATTCTTTTGAATATGAAATTAAATATTTTGTATTTCACTAAGGGTAGAGGGTGATTATAAGCTGTTGAAACGGAGAGGGGGAGTGCAGGTGTCATTGAAAAAAAATTGGTTTATTATTTTATTTATTTTTTTTTTAACACTCACACTTTTTCTCATTCACACTCAATTCTTTCTATATGGCCTATATTTTTGTTAATCATATTTTCTTAATATATTTTTACACAGGGGTGGATTAAGGGTTGAAAATTGAAATAAAATAATTTCAAAATAAAATTAAAATTAAAATATTTATTTATAAATGTATTCAAATTATTTTGAGAGTAATTTTGCGGTGAAGGCTCGCATTTCCTTAAAGGGGGGGAGGTATGAAGGCATTAACCAAGGGGGTTAATGCCCCATCCCCTAAAATGCATAAAGATATTCATGTTTTTTAATATTATTACTAAAAAATAAGTGCATTCCGTTTGAGCTAAAATTTATATTCAATTTGCAGAATTTTGTAGGGATTTTTTCATTAGGTAGAAAAGTAAGATATGATTATACTTAGAATTTTACTGGGGTGAGTTACCGCATCTTTTTGTATAATGAACTAATCTCAATTCGGATTTGAATTGTTATTTTCTCTTAGTTAATATACATATAGGCCTATA
Source organism: Euborellia annulipes (assembly GCA_023213315.1). Lineage (NCBI taxonomy): Eukaryota > Metazoa > Arthropoda > Insecta > Dermaptera > Anisolabididae > Euborellia > Euborellia annulipes. Next base: position 239,349 of record JAKCPI010025700.1, on the reverse strand, counting down.
TATACTGTATATATAGAAAGTATTGGATTCATGTCAAAAATTTGATATCGAGACTTTGATGGATATAGACAAATTAGTTTTTTATTTTTTATCTTTTTTTTTTTTTAAACACCTTTTTTTCTCATTCACATTCACACCGTCTTTTCGGCAACTCAGGCCATATAAGACTTTATACGATAACCTTTATTAATTAATAATATACATTTCGGGGATCCAGGCATTTCAATTTAAGCCATTTGGTATCCATTTCGGACTGCCAGAGATCCGAACCCTCGACTTTCGGTATAGAAGGTAGGCAAGCTACCAACTACACCAAGCCTGAGGCAAGGGCGGATCCAGAGGTTTCTCGGGGGGGGGGGTAATCTGGTGTGACTCGTAGCACAGCACACTATTTTTTTTTAATTTCGGTAATAAATACGCATCAAATTTTTAAGTATTAATTTTAAAAATTTTACATTAAAAATAAATTTTTTTGCGAAAAAAGGTCTTTTTTCGAATATCGGGGGGGGGGGTAATTACCCCCTTTACCCCCCCCCCTGTATCCGCCCTTGGCCTGAGGGCATTTTTAAAAATCTTTTCTTAAGTCACCATTATTTACCATTATATTCTTTCTATATGGCCTATTTTTTGTTAATCAAATTTCCTTAATATACTTTTACACAGGGGTGGATTAAGGGTTGAAAATTAAAATAAAATAATTTCAAAATAAAATAAAAATTAAAATAATTATTTATAGATGTATTCAAATTATTTTGAGAGTAATTTTGCGGTGAAGGCTCGCATTTTCTTAAGGGGGGGGGGTGATATGAAGGCATTAACTAGGGGGGTTTTTGTCCCATCCCTTATAATGCACAAAAATATTAATATCTTTTTAATACTTTTACTAAAAAATAAGTGCATTCCGTTTGAGTTAAAATTTATATTCAATATTTAGCAAATAGCATAGTGGGGTAGAATCATTTTAATGCCATTCTAAAATTTCTTATTACTGGGGCGGAATTAATTTTTGAAGATTTCGAAACACTCATAAACAGATAATAATAATCGTGCGTAACTTAGGAACCCTTCGAATCCCTTGCAGAATTTTGTAGGAATTTTTTTCATTAGGTAGAAAAGTAAGATACGATTAGTTCACTTAGAATTTTACTGGGGTGAGTTACCGCATCTTTTTGTAATATATAGAACTAATCTCAATGCGGATTTGAATTTTTACTTTCTCTTACCTATATGTATAAGTTAATATACATATATATATATATATAGAGAAAGTATTGGATTCATGTCAAAAATTCGATGTCGATATTTTGATGGATATACACGTTTTGAGGTCCCCTGAATCCAAAAAAATGGTTTTCGCGACATGTTCTGTCTGTGTGTCTGTTTGGGTTCAATTTAAAGCATGAAGGAATTGAGCTAGGAGTTTGAAATTTTATATTTAAGTTAGGCACTCCCCCTAGGGCGTGAAAATAAGATTTGAGAAAAATATTTTTCTTCAGGAATGAAAGCTAGAAAAAAACGCAACCAGAATTTTTCTTTAAAAATATATTTTAATAGCTGACTTTTTGGCTTTGGTCAAAGCCATCCTCGGAGCTGTTAGTGCTCATCCGAGGATGGCTTTGACCAAGGCCGAAACGTAAGCTGTTAAAATATATTTTTAAAGAAAAAATCTGGTTTCGTTTTCTTCTAACTTTCATTCCTGATACAAATTCCACCAGCCATAAAATACCCATATACCAGGGTTTTCCAAACTCTGAGGCGCGGACTGGTCTAAGGGGACGGCCGAATATTGGCCACCAGGACCAATTTTCCAAATGATTGCTAGTTTTAATATAAATAAGAATAAATTTAAAAAAATATTTTTAAATAAATTTATATTTTTTAGCATTATAAATTTTTGTTTTTGTATTATTTTATAAAATTGGATGGGGGGGGGGGAGGCGTCATAATATTAAATATTTTTAAGGGAGGCGTGGTAACATAAAGTTTGGAAACCACTGCTTTATATTATAAGAGTGATTTTTTTTTACAAAAGATTGATATTTATTTAAAATTTACAAATCTTTTTTACAAAATAATAAAATCACTCTTTTTCTTAAATCAAAACTGTAACAAATGCATAATCGAGAAGGTGACGTAATAAATATAAAATTAAATAAAAATTAATTTATATTTTTTCTTTGTATTTTAGAAGCCGTCTAATCACCTTCGAAAATTGTCATCATGAATCCAGAACAACCTCCAATTAGACGTCGCCAGCGAAGGGAGATCTCATCAAGGCAGTCTCTACAGCTGGTTGCAGAGTCTAGCAGCTACATTAAAAGTCTGTATGAACATTTACGTGAGCGTAGAGTGAGATAGATTTAGGATTTTCAAAATTTATTTTAATTTTCTCAATTCGGCCTAAATGTTTTAAGATATTTTGAGATAGGTGCATGGATAGGATGTTATAATTACATGAAGTTCTTCCCATTTCAGAGCCCCTTTCTTTTAGGTTTGCTGTTTCCCAAGGCAATGGATGGGTGAATGATAAAAAAGGTTGTAAGTTGGTTGTCTATTGGTAATAAGTGGATTATGCACAGTACTCACTGCCGTCCATTGTCCATCGAATGGATCATCATCATCATCATATGAGACAATTCAAGTGTGCATGTATTGTTATTTTAGCTATTATTTGATTATTATTAGGTTATAAGTTTTGCGTGTATGGGGTATATTATAAGTGAATCTCTTTTCTAACTGCATGTTATTTTTTAAGAATATACGCAATTCTTATTAGATTATCTAGTTAGCAATTGATAGAGTTTATATATGGGCGCTTAATAATTAGAAAATCTCTACGCTCACGCATTTATATACTGTATTTATATGGGGGGGGGGGGTCTAGGCCTTTTGTGTCGGAATTCTCTGATGTTCTCTTGAATTAACGTTCAATGGTGAATTGATTCCTCAAAACTGGCATAGGGTGTTGTTGTTCGTCCCATTTAGGTTTAGGCAGGGCTCCCAGTAGAGGATCATTTCACTTTTGACCGTGGTCCAAGAGAAATAGGAGAATTCTTCTATCGCATGTTTCCCTCTTTCGCGCATTTGAGAGAAAGAGTGTTTTCTCTTTCTCCGAGGCCCTGTCGGTCAGTGCTGAGTTCTGGGCCTTGGTTGTTTCAGGACAGAGTGAGTTAATGTTCAAGATGTTAGGAGTTCGTATAGGATCTTGTTAGCTTAGGGTTCTTTTTTTTCAGCATGCATCTTGAACAACGTCATTCTGTTTCTGAGATGAGCAATCAAGGGGGTTCTTCAGTATTGTATTGGCTTGGCTTCCTTCCTAACTCGTGAATGAATATCAGATCAATTAACTCTGCTTCTTTTTAGTTCGCTAGTAAATGAATTGATATTAGGCAGGTGGGCAGAGATTAATTGATCTGTGAATTGAGTGTGTAGGTGTGAGTGTGTGTGTCTATTTCTTTTCCTCTTATATTCTTTCCTTGGGTTTGTGGGCGCGTTTCCTCCGTTTCGTTTGCGATTTATGTTGATGAAGGCTTACCTGCCTTCCGGGAGTGTTTCGCGTTTCGCGATCGTCTCAAGAAAGAAGAGGAATTGCATTTTAGAATTAGATGGCCGTCCCGGTCATAGATAGTGTGGGATTAGGTTAGTTTTTTAGGGAAGCCCTCGTTGAGCCGAAAGAAGCAGTCTACAGGGTAAGTTAAAGAAATGTTCTTTTTCATAAAATATTAGCATTATAAACTAATCCTTAAATTTTTCTTATGTTTTAGATGGTTAGGGTGGGAGTGGGGGCTGAGATCGTCGAGGTTCTTCAGGGCATAACCAACAGGATCCTATCGTAAGTAATATTAAGCTAAATCTAACAAGGCTATTGAAAACACAACACTTTAATAAAATAAATTTTTAATGATCTTTTCCTTTTTTTTAGAGATAAAATGCAAGTTTTTTTTTGGCTCCAAAAAACATCAATGACCTATAATGTCTCAAGAAAAAACAGTAGGTTATTTTGTCAAATTCTCTTAATTCATTTGATGAGTTCTCAAATAAAAATTTCTTTTGTATTTAGAGGTCCGTTGGTTTGTGCTTAAAAACTACCAGTTATTTCAAGAACACTGAAGATTCCATTAACAATTCTTTGCACCAAAATTATTACAATAATGGAGATTTAAAGAAACTTAAGAGAAAATAATAAAATACTAGATGATATATTGAAAATATAGCTGATATTCTTTTGACTCTGCTAATCAATGACGAAATCTATTCTAAGACGAAAAAAAGTTTTTCTGATCTTACTTTGTTAAATTGGACCGATCGAAAATCAGACGAAGTAAATTCGTATAATTGATTTTCATTACAATAATAAATACCTATTTGTTCTATTCTTTTTATTTCCAGATCGATCAATATTAAAATTAAGATCCAAATATTTCATTGATTAAAACATCTTACAATTTATTTTTGTTCTGAGGGAGGTTCGGCAGGCTATAAGGGGAGATGTGGAGGCCTGTTTCAAAAAAAAAACCTTTAACGAAACAACTTTTATAAAAGAAATGAATCTGAAAATGCCGGATATTTTTAAAAAAGAAAATTTACCACTTCAATCTGTGAACTTGACTATTCTCTGATCTAACAATAAAGAGAAAAGGAAAACAATTGATTGCTTAGATTTTTGTACAAGAAAATAAATATTAATCTCAAATAATATTGGAAACAAAATTTGAAGTGTAAGCAAATTAAAATTAGAAATCAACTAAAATTTATTTACCTTTATAAATTAATGATTTTTTTTTAGGTCTCAATATCAAATCAGGTCAACAATAAATCATCTTTTAAGAAAATATTAATTAAGCGTTCAGCATAGGCGCCGGAACTGAGGGGAGCCTATTGATGTCCAAAAGAGGTTCAAAATCGCAGGTAAATTTACTAAATATTTATTGTATATAAAAGGTTTATTGTTCAATTTTTCAATGAACATCTTGCTATATACCTAGAATAAATATTAACGTATCTTTTTTTTTTTTTAAATAATAATCGTAATAATTCGTGATTTATGTCTTGAACTTTTTTCCCTCTCTTTCTTCAAGAAGATATATACCGGTATACTTCTTTTTTTGCTTTTTATTTTCTCTTACCCTATATATGAAAAATATAGAGAGAGAAAGTATTTCGATCATGTCAAAAATTCGATGTCAAGATTTTGATGGATATACCAGGCACACGTTTTTCTTTTTGTTGGTTTATGATTTTAAATTTATTTTCAAAGTTAAATTTTAAACTGGTGAATTTCAAAGTGATGATAAAATAAAACAAATTATGTGATCTCACTGCTTGTATTTTACGATTTTTTTTTCATTAATTTATTCATCTTTAAACAATTTATTTAGTTTATAAATACTCGCTTTTATCCTTTTTCTATTTCTATACGCTAAATTTTCGTTTAAAATGATAAATATATTTAAGATTTTAAAGTTGATACATTTGAAGCTTGTCTTTACAACATTAGTTGTTTTAAATTTTATGCATAATACGATTATGACATATTCCTAGAGGTTTATCTCTGTTATAACTTTGTTGCAAATTTGTCTTTTTTAGATAGGCCTATTTATAGAGGAAATAGAAATAAATAAATTTTCAATTTCTATTCTTCGATTTTTTTATAATCACTAACGGCCCCCCCCCCCCCCCTTAGACAGCGAAAAATATTAATATTATAGTGAGGTGATGGCTGTACAATTGACAAATTAGATTAGGATGGCAGACAGAAAAGAAATCATACAAAAATTTAATCAATCTTTACCCAATTTTTTATTTCGATTGCCGACGTTTCTAAAGACGTTTTTAAAAATTGTGTTAACTTTTGTCATGCCTATTTGTCTCATTGATTATAGGTCCTGACAAAGGGCGCGACTTGCGTCCGAAACGTCGGCAATCAAAATAAAAAAATTGGATAAAGATTGATTAAATTTTTGTCAGATTTCTTTCCTGCCTGCCATCCTACTCAAATTTGTATTAATATTATGATTTAAATATTACAAAAGTTATTTTTTAATGCTAATTTGAATCCGGAAATAAAATATAATAAATCATTATTACCCGCATTACCCTCCCCTACTTGTATTTATAACTGCCTCTCTCTCTGCCTTTCCTATACAAAAGATTTCGTGTCCCCTCCCCTTTAAAAAATCCTGGGACTTCCACTATACTCAATTTTGCTTTAAATTGGAAATGATATATATAATTTAAGGTTAGATTTGTTTATTAAGGGATAAATTATTTTATTTTTCCTATGACAAATTATTCCAATATTAATTATGGTATTAATTTTTCATTTTAACTAAAATTATTACATGTATTTTATAACATTTAATAATTTAATTTGAACATTTTAAAAATGACCTGGTATGCAACCTATTACATATGCAACCTATGGCTGAGATGGTTGAGGGTCTTTAAGGAAGAGTTAGATTCGCTTTATTAGGCAATTGGAATATGGGGATTGGTTGCAGGAGAGATAAAGATAAAAACTTGTCAGGGGCCCAGTGGGTGGCCAAATTGTTTCAAATAAATATATTTCCTTTTATCCAAGGATCCTTGTTACCTATAATCCCTCATTATATACCTACCATCTATTGAAATAGTATTAATACTAAAGCCCGGTAGTTAGGCAGCCCAAATGGCACACGCTCACTAAACTTTCTGATTTAAAAAAATATATTTTTTCTTTTGTTAAAAAGGGTCGTTCGGCCTATTGTCTGCTTTGAAAAAGATATTTCTCACACAGACAAGCTGCCATTTGGGCTGCCTAACTACCGGGCTTTAGTCTCAATACAATTGCTATAGGTAATACATCCGTGGTGGGGTTAGAGTCTTCATCAATGTTAATTTTACTTTGAACAGGGATATTTTCTCCAATCTAATGTCAACAATCTTAAGTAAAATTTGGTGTCATAAACTGTCTGACTTGCGCGTAATCTCTCAGGTTATTTCAGACATAAATATTATAAATATTATCATATTTTCAACAAATATTTGGAAAATTTATTTAAGAATTTTTTAAAATTAATTTACCAGTATTATTAAAAACTTAAACAAATAAATACATTTTTTTAAATCAGTTTTAGTATGGTAGGATAAGCTTTTGATTTAAAAATCGGTTTAACGTTTAATAAATTTTCCATTATTAGTATTATTATCATGTAATCTCAGATATTAAATGAATAAATGATGTGAATATTACAAGGTGTAGATTTTAATAGATAAAAGAAGGAAATTTATATCTACTATCTCTCTTATATTGAAAATCAGTCAATAGAAAATTTATTATTCTAAAAATCATTCAATCATACGAAAATTTCTTAAAATAAAATAAAGATAGAAAAAAAAACTATTTTGAATACAAAAATACACAAAAAGGAATTATGATGTCAATTTAAAAATCATTTGCCATTTATGATTAATTACACTCGATCAATTTATAAACAACGAATTAGATAATTTACTTCAATATCTGAATGGAAATTATTATTAATTGAAAATTGATTATAGTAGTAAAATATGAATAAAAAAAAAAGATTGATAATATTATATCTTATAATTTGTTTAATTAGTATATATGTACTAAAAAAATATTCAATTACATTCTACTTTAAATAAAACTTTTTGTAAACAACATACAAAAAATTATCAATCTCTTATACTTTTAATTGAAAGCTAAAATAAATTTTAAAAAAGGAATATTCTTAACAATAAAAAAAATAAAAAAGTTAATTTAAAAAAAGAATAAAAAATATCAAATTTTTAAACTAAACTCTCGATTCCAGGACCATTTTACTTTCTCTTATCTAGATGTATAAATAAAGTATTGCGATAGTATCAAAAATTCCATATCAAGATTTTAATAGAAATACGCGTTTTGAAGTCACTATGTCTAAAAAATCTGGCGTGTAATGTATTACAATGATAAATGGAATCTGGCGGTCCCAGGATTTTTTATAGGGGAGGGGGTTCGGAATTTTCTGTGCAGGAAAGTCAGATGCAGTGGCAGATTCATAGAGGGGAAGATAATGCGGGTAATAATGATTTATTAAGTTTGAAAATAACTGGATTGTTCGAGTTTGATTAATTAATATATAATAATATAATTTACTAGGAAGTTTACTCAAACTATCTTTCGTTGTTATAAGGTGTAAAGTAAAACAAATTTTGTTTTGGTGGAATTTATTGCAACATCCCCATGATTCAACATCTCCATCTTCAGAAACTGTAACTCTGCAGAATCAGTTGCAAAAAAAAATTTCATAGTTCTCTTTGTTATTTTATATACCGGTACACTTCTTTTTTTTGCTTTTTTACTTTCTCTTACCCTATGAAATATATAGAGAAAGTATTGCGATCATGTCAAAAATTCGATGTCGAGATTTTGATGGATATACATATTTTGAGGTCCACTAAGTACAAAAAAAGTGTCTGAATGTCTCTGTGTAACGATTTTTAGCATGAAGGAATTGAGCTACCGGATTGAAATTTAATATTTAAGTTAGGCCAAAAAGTACTAGTAGATTACTTTTTCAGTTTTGTCAATTTTCTCAAAACTTGCTTCAACGATTTTGATAAAAATTCAAAAATCAGTTATTTTTTACATGCTCTTTAAAATGTATATTCTCATTTTACCCTTGAAATCTTTTGAAGCACACTTTACTCTTGTACTTCATAGGAAAGATTTCAGATTTCTCAACATCATTTTCCGGCTCTTCCTTCCATAGAGCCAATATTAAATTCCTATGGGGATTTGCTTGTAAATTTCGTTCCAACAGGGGGGTCTCATTTGGAACTTTTTACACATTTAAAAAGATTTTTTCCAATTCTTATGAAATTTTGTATTTATTTAGGATTCTCTATTGTGTGTAAACTATTCAAATATGAGATTAAAATTTTGAAAAATAATCTGAGTTTATTTCAAGGAGTCAACATTTATAATGCAAGTTTGGAACTAAGATGTTATGCGAAAATAAATATATCCTGACACAAAAAATCTGGTGTGAACAGCACTATGCACAACTTTCTTCCCGGAAGGGTAAGAGAAAGTTGTGTGCTGTGCGCCAGTCACACCAGATTTTTAAATTTTCTAAGGACTTATTGATCGGCCCTCTTATATTTGTTAATATTTTCATGTAATTCCAATAATTTGACAGGCTACTGTAATATCTTGAGATTTCGGTGTGATGTGAGGTCCATGGCCCCTTTCTCTTTTTCTCTCTCAATACCTGATTGTTTATTAAATAACAGTAATAAGGGCGCTAATATGTTGTGAGAGTGAAAATTTAACTTAATATAATTTTTTCGCAATTTATCCTCTAGCTTGCAAATTTATTTTATCGAATTAATAATTGTCCAAAATGTTCTAAATGTAATCAGTATTAAATACTTTCTTATCACAAAATTGTGAAAGAGATATTTTTTTTTTTAATTTGAATAAAGGTTGTTATGATTTTCAATATTAAAAAAATAAATGTTTACTTTCTTGAAAGTGATAACCTAAGACGCATAAAATGACATCGGGGTCACCAATGTATTGTCTCTTAGTAAATCGACGAAAAATATCAGAAAAAAATTATTTAAATATGTCTTCTTGAACTCATCTCTCTTCCCATTAGATAGTAAATCTAAAATTTAAAAGAATAGAACAAACAATATATAAATAAATCCCATAAAAAAATATTTTCCTCAAGATTTAATTAAAAAATTTAATTAATTATAACTAAGATTATAGTTAATTATAATTTTTTATTTAAAATAAGAGGGAAAAAATTTTAGCAGCGTTACAGGTCTTAACTTTTAACATTAATTCCAAAGCGTTAACATTTAGTCAATAATGTTAAAATTTAATGTCATGTCTAGGCTTTTAATATTTTAACTCCGTATTTCAATTTTTTTTTCTAAATCCTTTTTACTGTATTTGCCAAAATACAAAAACTATTTTTTTTTATTTTCCTCTAATAGCTCTTGTAACATATTTTCTTTGCTCTCTCCGCAATTCTAACCGCGGATAGTCTGGAGATCCCGGGTTCGACTGTCACTCAACTTTTCTCTGTAGTTTTAAAAATTTTTTATATACAATTAGTAAGATACTTCATTAATTCCTTTTATATAAAAAAAATTCCCAAGTAAATTGTAGAGGACTCGGTCTAATTTTCTATTTCCATAAAGGATATTTGGATTAATAATCACTTGGTTGTCTGATTTTTTTAACAAAATTTTATTTTACAATGCATTCGATTTAAGTCATGAATTAAAAAAATTTTGGAAAAATTACCTATCTAAATGAAATTGAAGACAGATCAAAAATTACTTATCAGGAGAAAATGACTTCCAAATCGACCATATATAACTTAGAGTCAATGTCTCTTAGGATTGACGTCCTTTTAGACGAGACTTCTCAGCCTAATATTGTTGACATTTCTATATAATCTATTGATTTTCCTATAAAATAAACATAATGATTTTTTTTCTATCACTGGGTTAATTCCTTCGGTAAGAGAAAGTTGTGCACCGTGCTGGTCACACCAGACTTTTTGTGTCGAGATAAATTTAGTTTCCCAAATCACCTTAGTTAACTTGACCACTTGCATTTCATAAGTAAAAAAAAGTAAAAAAGTCAATTGATTCAAAATTTCCATAAGCTAATGTTGACTACTTGAAATAAACTATGATTATTTTTCAAAATATTAATCTCATATTTAGATATTTTATACCCAATAGAGAATCCTAAATAAATACAAAATTTCTTTTGAATCGAAATTAACATGCAAATCTCCATAGGGATTTAACATTGGCTCTATGGAAGAAAAAACCGAAAAATGAATTTGAAAAATCTTAAATACTACATCAGTAAAGTCTCCTTCAAACAATTTTCAGAACAAAATGAGAATATACATTTTAAAAAGCATCTAAAAAATACTTGATTTATGAATTGTAATCAAAATCGTTAGAGCCAATAGTTGATTTATGAATTTTAAACAAAATGGGAAAACATTTTAAACTCCGTTACCATTTCTCCTATCTTTATGTAAAAAATATTTTTGATTTTTGAATTTAAATCAAAATCGTTGAAGCGAATTTTGAGAAAATCGAAAAAAATACATAACTATAGCACTAATACTTTTTGGCCAATTTTGTTTAATAGCTTATTTTCACGACTTAGGAGGGTGCCTAACTTAAATATAAAATTTCAACCTCGTAGCTCATTTCTTTCATGCTTAAAAATGTCCAAACAGTCAGACCAATTTGGGGGACTCACTTTTTTGGACTCAGGGGACCTCAAAACATATATATCCATCAAAATCTCGACATTAAATTTTTGACTTTCTCTCTATATATTTCATATATAGGGTAAGAGAAAGTAAAAAGAGACGACTTAAAAAAGTATTTATTTAAAAAAAAATAAATAAATTGATGAATATGCACCTGGCTCTGCGCTCAAGTTGACCGGACTGATTGCGTACAAGAACAAAGGGCAGCCGATTAGACACAACAATCATCGATTCGGTGGAGGTGACATCCTCAGCCGCCTCTTTTTTCGGCATCTCGACACCGATCCCTCGGATTTGTCGACGACAACAACAACTACAACGACGCGAACGAACAGACAACTGGCTAGGAAATGAAACCGCCGGAGTCTCCTCCGTCACAACTCGGGGACCAAGTCCGCCTGCGACCCCGTGATAAACGTGATAACGTGAACCCTAACCCGAAGAACACTAGAAGCGGGCAAAAAAAAAAACACACCACGCGGATCTTGGCTATATCGTCGGGTCCATCGCTCTCTCTTTCACCACCACTTACAAAACAAACCAACAGTCATTACCGGCTCACGCTAACAAAGCTTTAACCAAAGAAACAAAATATAAAGGGCCTTTTTTATTTTTATTTACAACTAATGATAACCTCAAAACCTTGTTTTGAATTTAAAGTGATGGATTTGTTTTTTCTTATTCTTGTCATTCATTTCTCTTTGGATAAATTTCTCAAATAGATTATGTCAATTTAATCCTATATATGATAAGTTTAGGTAAAAAAAAAACAACCAATACCATGGTATATTCAAAATAAATTAGACAAAATTGTCTTGAGAAATAATTAGGACCAGGAGCATATTTCCGAAGAGGGGGATTAGGCGCGCGCCTGGGGCGGCAATTTGAGAAAAAGCTGCTTATTATTTATACACGAATAAATTTAATACAAACTCCATAAACTTGATTGTTTGGATCTAACCACCGTGGACTATGCGAGTTGTTTATAAATTTATTTATTTAAGATATTTGAATAAAATTTAATAATTGTTCCTTTTGAAGTTGTGGCTGTGATATGATTATATCTCCAATCTTCCACTATAAATTTAAAAATTTTTTAAGATTACAAATTTGAGAGATGTGTTTGTGCTTAAAATTGGGCAAAATTGCACTCACTATAGTCGAACCAGGACCTCCACGTTTTTGCTTATCCTAGGGCGCCGACCCAATAAGCACAACATCTCGCGTCTGCCTATTATACTAATGAAATTAAAATTTCATTGACTCGAAAAGATCTTAAAATACTGCAAGCCATTACTAGGGCCGGCGCCCTAGGATAAGGGTATTCCGCCCGCCGCGAAAGCCTGGAGGTCCTGGTTCGAGTCCAGGGGGCGCAATTTTACCCAATCTTAAGCACACATCTTAAACGATATATTGACTGGCTAATAAACAATCTATTTGTGTGTTGATTGAAAAAATTTCATCTTTTTCAAACAAAACTCTACCTACAGTAGTTTAATAATTTTTTTTTTTTTATTACATCGTTATTTTAGACTTTTTTCATACCTACATTTTTTCTGAATAGAGGAATACAGGACGTAAGCCTCTACGAAATGAAAGTCAAGAGTAGTGGAGACACTTTCGGCTATAATTAAATATCGCCATCCTCAGTCCATTTTCGAGCTGTAAGGATTGTACATTTTGGATATACAGTGAAACCTCGCTTAACGAGTTTAATTCGTTCCAGAATCAAACTCGTTATGTGAAACAATTTTTCTCATATAAATGAAAGTAAAATACGTTAATGCGTTCCATATCGAAAAATACTCTCTTATGGCTGTTTTCTTGCGGGTTTTTTCTTCGGGAACATTTTTGCAATAATTGCATTTCGATGCTACATTAAATTAAATTAAATTTTTTTTTGTAAATTGTAATAACTAAATTTAAAAGTCCGCAAATATTAAATATAAAAACCAAATTATAAACTAATTGGGCAAACTTTTATTTTGACGAGTCCGTGTTTTGTACTCGTTATGCGAAAAGTCGCTCGTTAAGCAAGTCATTCTTTTACAATTTATTTTGCTCTTTATGCGAATTACTCGTTATGAGAGGTGCTCGTTAAGCGAGGTTCTACTGTAATAAAATAAGAAAAAATAGTGTGCTGTGTGACCAGTTACACCAGATTATTCCCCCCCCCCCCGAGAAACACCTCTGGATCCGTCCTTGAGTAGTAGTATATAGTGAATAGTGAAATAATTTTGATGACCGAAAAGGTAAAATGTAAAATCTGGAACATATGATTTTATTTTACCTTTTCAAATTTAAAATTATTTCACTATACACTATATACTATACAATATACTTAGGGCTCTAGCTATCAGCTGGGGACTTAATTGTGGCGCTCACTGTACAAGCATTTTATCCAGGGGCGTATATAGAAATTTTTTTCGGGGGCCTCGAACTCAAAAATTTTTCTGCGGCAAAATTTTTTTTTTAGGGAGAAACTATATTTTTTTCCACACGAAATTTTTTGAGGAACATTTTTTCTATTGCGAAACCAAAGTTGTCCATCCTGCGGAAAAATTTGTTGCGCTGACGTCTGTATATCCCTATATATGTATATGTGTTTGGGAAATTTCGGGGGGGCCCGGCCCCCTCGGCCCCCCCCATAAATACGCCCCTGATTTTATCTATATTAATACCCACAAATTGACAACTCTACATTTGGCTCAATGCATTGGCATTTGAGTGCATATTGTATGTAAAAAAATATTTTTTCTTGTATATATGAATAATTATTTTTATTATATCCAAAATGTACAATGCTTACAGCTCGAAAATGGACTGAGAATGGCGATATTTAATTATAGCCGAAACTGTCTCCGCCACTCTTGAGTTTCATTTCGTAGAGGCTTACTTCCTGGCTGCCCGCTCCCTCATCTATTGTTATTAAAAAATAAGTATAGGGTTAATAAATTACAAATGTGACCAACCTAAGGTGCGGCGCGGAGTAAAATTCCCCGATTTGGTCACGTTTTCGGTTCATATTAGTAAAATACGGACATTTCTCAGATCCGGACGCCAAACCGGACATGGGTTCCAAATCCGGACGAAATCCGGCCGTCTAGTGAGCCTATTTATATAGACCAATTTTGGACATTTTTTTTTTAAATTTCTTTTTGGCATCTAAGGCTATTTAGACCCCATCCTAATTATTCCAAATGATTGGTAGCCAATTCAAATGAAATAAATTTTTCTCGCTTGGGACGAGAAGCGAACCCGGGACCCCAGTCATAAGGAGCTTCTCTCTGAGTCATGGGTCACGGGCAATTTTGAAATTAAAATGTCGAAAATTTCTGTAAAATTTTGCGTTAAAGCGTTTTTCTTTTTTTTTTTTTACTCAAAGGGCGTCTGATCCTTCATCACTATTCTCCTGTAGAGGGATCAAACTACCTTTCTATAAATTAGCTTCCCTCATCCTTTGTATATGTTTATAATTTTTTCCTCTCGTGTAAAATTTGAATATGATTTAAATCCCACGGGTGGTCTATTAAGCCCCTGTGATCATTTCTACCTTGTTTTACAGCCCTATAAAAAAAAATTATATTCCAATAATTTTTGGATATTTCAATTTATTTAAACTGTTTATTTTTAATTTTAAATATTTCATCTGAGCAAAACAAAATTCGATGTTTTGAATAATAATCCACTTTCTTATTAATTACCATCGAAATTATCAGATAACTTAATCGAGTCATAACTAATGACTTCCTTCTCTTCTAATCAAATTTCTTATGTTTTTCTACTCTAATAATAAATTCCTCGGCCAGGTCTTAGTTCGGTCGTTATCAAATAAATGCGGCTAGCCAATGCACTGTGCCCTCATTGACCTCAATCTGAATGATCCAAATTTGGGCAGCCAAATCCACTTCAGAGTAATAGTTATGATATCAATGTTTCTAGATTTTATTCCATCATTCATGAATGACAGAATAACATAATTTATCGAGTAAAACAAAAAAAAATATAAATATTTATTTCAATAATATAAAATACTAGTCGCAAAGCCCGCCTTCGGCTGGCTCTCAGAACTACCAATTGCCTCTCTAATTTCCAAGCCAACTTGTTGTGTGTTCCCATATTGAAGAAATTTAATTATAATTATTTTTCCAAAATATTTAAGAGAGTCAAATTATTACAACGTTACTCCCAGAGCCATATACTATATGTGTACTTAATTTCAAATGGATTCATTGAAAATTGTGGATTTCTATAGAACATATAAATACATACGTTTTTCCCATTTCATTTTTTATATAAATAAAAAATATAAAATATATATGAGAAATCAATACAATGTGCCAGGAGCGCAATCAGGATTTTCTCCTGGAGGAGGTGGGGGGGGGGTGGTTATAATTTTTTTAAAGAGACTCTTCTGATTGGCATTAAGCAGGGGGTTTTATCCCATTAATATTATTTTCAACAAATGAAAATATTTTTTAAAAAGGAGAAAAATCATAAATTTATTTTCTAGAGCAGGCACAAATCCCTCCGGAAGTCATGTTGCGGTTGGCAGAGCTAGGTCAAAAGTACATAAACTTTAATTTTATTGAATATATATGTCCAACAGAACATTACATCACAATAAAACAACAACAAAAATTAGGTACGGGCTCAAAAGGAAATTTAGTCCGCCTGTAGAAATGGTTGGTCAAGCTCTATAGAGGTTTTATTTATTTGGGTTTAATTTCCAACCCTCCTCCCCTTCTGGTTGTCCCAGTGTAATGCATCCATATTATAATTTTACACATAAATACAGTCCAGTAGAAATATTCAAAAATACTAGCCTTCGGCGGACTTCGCGCCTAGCCGGGGGCTTCACCCCCCTGGACCCTCCCCGCCTTTTCTTAATTATGAAAAAAAAAAAAAATTATTATAACTATTCCATTCCAGTGCCTGCTTGAGTATTTATTTACATTGATAGAGTACACAACTGCAAAAAAATACATAAATATTTCTCTATACATTTCCTATGGGAGAAATCGTAACTTTAGGAATTAATAACTCAAAATGTTATAGGAATTTCGGGATGAAAATAATTTTCCTGTAATCCCTAGAAGGTCCTCTTTAAGCATAAAAAATTACGTTTCAAAATTCCACTGGGAAGTTGCCCAAATAGAGCGTGACAGACAGACGGACATTAGCGAGTTATATAAATAAATAGAATCCTGAAATACGAATAGTGGTGAGAGGAAAATTTATGAGCAATTCAAAAATTAGTCTCACACCGCCTCTAAAACACTATTTAATTAATTCCTTAACCGATTTTCTAACATTATCGTAACCACGATTCTTGTTTGGGGCTGAAGGGGGTAGGAATAAAAATTTTTTTTTCTAATTGTAAAGTTAGTTTTTTCTTTTTATATAAAGATTCACATTGGAAATATCATTTATATTTATTATTTTTTTGAAATTTTATATAGATTTTTCCCCAAAAGAGAAAGGTAGAAATCAGGGGCGTATATGGGGGGGGGGGGCGAGGGGGCCCGGACTACTCCGAAATTTTTCAAATCTATATATATATATTCGGGTATATGAACAATTTCTATATTTTTGTTTGAGAAAGTGCGTCGCATAAATAAAAGTAATAAAAAAATGAAATATATTAATATACATTATAAGCATTTTTAAAACTTTTGTCTTTGAGAGGACCCGAGCCCCTCGGGCCTCAGGTGAAAAGGAAAAAAATTATGTTAAAAAAAAAAAAAATATTAATGAACCTCTCGAGGTTTCAGGTGTATCCGGTATTTTTAGAATATTTTTGTGTAACGGATGAGGGAGGTATTTAAAAATGAGTTCGCCCCCCCCCCCCCTCCCGAAAAAATTCTATATACGTCCCTGGTAGAAATATTTTTTTTTTGAATAAATTACGTAATTACCACCTTTATATTTTAAAATGTTATCCCTATCTTCTATATATATATAAATGAAATGGGAAAATATATATGTTCTATAGAAATCCACGATTTTCAATGAATTCATTTGAAATTAAGTACCCCTATAGTATATGGGTCTGGGAGTAACTTAGAAATAATTTGAATCTCTTAAATATTTTGGAAAATTAATTATAATCAAATTTCTTCAATACGACACAAAATCAACGAATTGGCTCAGAAATTAGAGAGGCAGTTAGTTGCTCTGTGAAACAGCTTTCTGTTTATACGACTATGCGCAATGGGCGGGGGTACGCAGCAGTTGAAAAACGAAAGGAGTACCTATACGACTGTCCCTTCAAACAGTCAGTCATAAATAGACCCTTTTGTGCTGTCCCCAGTCTGAAATCTCTCTTGAATTCAATATCCTTCCTTAACATCTTGACACTTGCATTGCAACAAGATATTCCAAATTGGCAATAAACTTGCCCGCCGGGGACAGGCAATTGCTCGCCGAAGGCAAGAAAAAATTGTAATCGTATTAAAAAAAATTATTTTATATAATTTGACATTATCATGAAAGTCTTAATAAAAATATACTTATTAACCCTGTTATTCAACTAATCTTGAATTAGAGTGAAAGCATTATCAAATATTTAATTATTAATTAACTGATAATGTTGTTTATAAGTTTTTGATGATGTTTATATTCGAATGGTAGTCTGAGCCTTGATCTAGACTTTTTTTTGTAATGAAACTAGCCGCACGCTGATCACTGTTTTTAAGTATTATATTCTTACATTGTAATAAGGGAACTATTCTGACTATTTTTTTTATAATAAGTGTGAAATAATCAAACAGCTTACTGTTAATTTATTTATATTTATTAATATTTGTCGGATGATGTAAATTAAGCACGGCCCATGGCAAAGCGTTTTGAATTTAAAATGCCAAAAATACAATATATTATATTGTATTAAAGCAAATCGTTTTACTTAAACAACCTTTTTTTTTTTTTTATATATATATACAAAATTTTTGAAATATTTAATGAAAAAGCTTTGTTTGGATAATTTATGGATCGGAATTTTTTTTTATTTCGCTTATAATTCGTCAAAATCTGGTTCATTTTTAACCAGTGTTATATATACAACGATATGAAAAAATATTGTTATATATTTGCTTTAAAATGTTAAACTTGATTCGAGCAAAAAGCATATATATATATATATATTTATATATTTCAAACAATTTTTTTTCTGGTTTAGAGTTTAAGCATAAAAATAATGATTATCTACTTTGTTTGGTTTCTGTAAACTACATATACCCTTAATGGTAGAAAGAGTTTAGTGAAGAGATAGAGAGAACAAGAGAAAAGTCTTATCAACTAATTTACTAGGATCTTAAAAATAAATACTGTTTAATATAAAATTCTACTATTTTAACAAAGAGAATTTTTATTGGTTAGATAACTATAGGCTCGAGTTCCAAAAACTTATATATATATATATAAAACAGTAATTACTTAATTTTCAAATTCACACTTTGTTAATTTTTTTTTTACAAATAATAAAATTAAAAATACTGATTTTATCAAATTAAGATTAATATAAACAACAGTAAATTGAAATTTGAAGAGTAGCTAAGAAAGGACAATTCAAGTGGAGTTAAATAGAAAAGTATTGGACAAATATCTTTTTTTTTGGAATTTTTACTGGATGTCTTAGCTACTCCCCTGATTAAGTTAAGTAGAAAATATATTACTTAAATTTAAATAGCACCAAATTAGAGATGATAATTCTAAACAAAGAAGAGATCTCAAAAATTACCGTCTAAATTAAATACTTTTTTTTATCACTAATCGAATTTAAAAATAAATAATTCAAACATATGAATGATTTTTAGTTTAAATCCAAACTTGTTTAAATTATTTCTCCTATACTTTTTTTTTTTGAGAACAAAATTATTCCATTTTTTTGAAAATAAGCAGAAGCCAAATTTTTTCAAGCTTATTATTATTTAGATATAATAGAGCAAAATGTTTATAATTAATAATATTTAATTATTATATTTTTTTGCATTTTAATAACTCGAGACGATAGCTCTCTAACATGGAAGTTAATTTTAAGTAATTCGAAAAATTTTTAGTTTAAACAAAGATATCCCTATTTAAATAAAGTAAAAATTTATTAATAGTTCTAGTTTTAAATTAAAATTTCTAATTTCGCTATGGAGAAAAGGATAAATTTCTCATGGAGGAGCAAAAAGGATATTTTCCTAATTTATACAATAATTACTTATTTTTAAGTCTTAAATCAAACAAATGGAATTCGAATCTCTATATACTAAGAATATAAATGCAAAAATATTTGTTTACAATAAATAAAAAAACACTATATAAGTACAAATTATTATAACTTAATAAAAAAAAAAAAATATGTATATATATATGTATATGTAAATTGGAAGGAAATAAAAATTTAACAAATTTTAAAATGAAATTTGTTAAACTTAAAAAATATAAAATAAAATGCTATACAATTAATAATTTTTAACTTATATACATACAAGATAAAAATTATATGATAGCTTTAGTATATATTCTAAAAAAATTTAAAATGAGCCATTTTAATTATATCTGATAACTGGCTTCAAGTACTTGAAAGAGTTTCCTCGTGATTATTTGAAACACTGTCGATTGATATGTATCACAATTTGCTTTACATCATTTAACACTGTGAGGACTTAAATTTTAAGTATAGTATTTTTTTAAAGAAAATGAAAATATGAATATGAAGTAAATGGCAGTAATTAGCAGTTCAATTATTTTTCATAGTTTTAATTAAAAAAAAAAAAAAAAACTATATATTAGGCAAAATTTTTAGTGAGAAAATTACTAAACTGCCAAACAAATGAATTTTATATATGTATATATGAATTAATAAGGCAATTTTGCTTTACAGTTCGTGCACAGCTCTTAGATTAGAATATTTGTTGTACTAAGTATGTAAGGGACCAAGCCCACTTTAATAAAAATTTAACAAAAAAATATATAATAAATAAATTTAAGAAATACATGAGAAATATGTATAAAAATATTAGTAAAATAGATTTTTAGTAAATTATCGTTTCGTTTCAGCTGATTATTATTATGTAATATATGTTGCGACGAATTGACGAAATTGCCTATACATGAAATCGGTAAAATTTTGCAGTTTTCGTGAATTCGGCAAGCCCTCTACCGATTTCACGAATTCGGCAACAAAATGTTTGCCTATTTCACAAAATGGGCAGCGCATTCTGTACGTTTATTTTTGCAACAATTCTTCACACACGCATTGAACAATAGTTGGGAGACCGAAGAATGAGGGAAATAGCCGTATATAGTCCTCTTTAAAGGTGGAGCTCCTAAAAGAATCACAAGAAAGTTGGACCCCAGTATCGAAAATGATTTGAAACTGGAGATTTAAGAATCATTTTCTCCCAAACCTTCTAAACCAATAAAATTAAAAGGAACGCTTAACATGAACGATTTAAATTTAAATCTATAAAAGATCTTTCTTCGATTTTAGCCTGCGATCCTCCAGCTGGTGATAAAGAAGAAATTTTTTTCAAAAAATATACCGACTCAGTGAAAAATATGGAATTGGATAAATCATTAAGAGTATTTCAAGATCAACAATAAAGTCTTGTTTTTCATCCATCAGAAAAAATAGCTTTTATTGATCTTTGGAAATATCAATTTTGCTTATTTAAATTGTGAAGAACCCACAGTGGAATCATTCAAACCACATAGTGACGGCATTTATTCTATTTCTTTTGCCAGCAACAATCCAACACATGTTTTTATTCCACTTCGCTTGTTGGCATCAGGGATGGCGGATTAGTGGGGGGGTGGGGGGGGTTTTTTTTTTTTTTTTTTTTTTTTTTTTTTAAGGGATTGGGGGGATGTTTATTCCCTTTTTCTCTTTTTTATTTATTTTAATTAATAAGTAAAAAAAAAAATAAAAATGAAAAAAAAGCATAAATTTTTTTTTTTAATTATTATTATATTTTTGATAATTTTGTGTGGGGGGGGGGGGGGCCCCCCCCCCCCCCCTTTTAATCCGCCCTGGTTGGCATCACACAACGCGCAGACCTAATCAACTTCCAATCAGATGAGATTTATAATACTGATATAACTCAAACCACTTGCCACACTGAAAGAGATCCCATTACATTACTAATTGCACAAGAAACTGGGGAGTGGCCCTTCTTGATTTACGAACAGAAAACGAACCTCAGACAGGGAGCAAAATTTTGCCGATTTCATGAAATAGGTAACAAAATGTTTGCCTATTTCACGAAATGGGCAACGCCTGTAGCGCTTTCTATGCGTTTATTTTTGCAACTATTCTTTTGTTCTGTTTCGGTCCGTTGCAGTTAGGTTCTCCTTATAGTCGTAGAACTGGCTTCAAAAATTGGCAAGTGTTCTGAAGGCTAATATTTTCAGAATAGGTTGCATTTTAGTGATGGAAAGATACTCTAGAGTCAGCACTTGCAGTACCGGGAAGTTTAGCGGGAATAAGCCGGTAAAGTTGCGGGAAGATGATTTTTCTCAAATATCTCGAAAATTTTGCGGTTTTCCTGGTTTCGGTTTCGGCCAAAAACTAGCCGAAACCTGAGTTTGAAAAAGATGGGATGAGACCTCGCTCACAAAAAAAAAAAATGATATGAATTTTGTGTAGGAAATACAAGTTTCGGTTTCGGTTATGGTTTGGGCTGAAAATCTTGTTTCGGCCGGACCCTAATAATTTTATATAAATATGTATAATTTTTATCTTTTCTTAGACGTCCGCGGCCCACGGGTCGGAAACCGCTGCTCTATATCTCCCGAAACGTTCACTTTACCGTGATTATGTACTAGATCATTTTTGTTTGTAATTTAATTTCGATTATTTTTGTATAGATGAATTTTTGCGGAAAACTGCATAGTTTTCGAGATATTTACGAAAAACCATTTTCACGCAACTTTACCGGCTTATTCCAGCTAAACGACCAGGTACTGAAAGTGCTGACTCTAGAGTATCTTTCCATCACTAAAATGCAACCTATTCTGAAAATATTAGCCTTCAGAAACTCTTGCTCATTTTTGTCGCCAGCTCTTGGACTATAAGAAAAAATCTGGTGTGACTGGCGCACAGCACACAACTTCCCTCTTACCTTCGGTAATCGAAAGTTGTGTACTGTGCTTGTCACACCAGATTTTTTGTGTCGACATGTATTTAGTTTCCGACAGTAGGGTACAATTGAATTCAAGATGTAAAATTTATAAGTATGGGAAAATATTTATATTTTGATACCATGGCAACCATTTCTCCTATCTTTTCTATGGAGTACAAGAGTAAAGTGGTCTTCAGAAGATTTCAATCACAAAATGAGAATATACATTTTATAGAGAATCTAAAAAATAATTGATTTTTGAATTTAAAAAAAAATCGTTGGAGCAAATTTTGAGAAAATCGAAAAAAACTGAAAAAGTGAATCAGTAAAGTGCTAGTACTTTTTGGTCGATTTTGTTCAAAAGCTTCGTGTCACGTCCCATGGGGGTGCCTAACTTAAATATAAAATTTCAACTTCCTAGCTCTTTTCGTTCTTGAGATATTTTGTTCACAGACACACAGACACACACACACACACACACACACACACACACCCCCACACACACACACACAGACAGACAGACCATGTCGCGAAAACCACTTTTTTGGATTCAGGGGACCTCAAAACGTGAAGATCCATCAAAATCTCGACATCGAATTTTTGACATGAATCCAATACTTTCTCTCTCTATATATATATATTACATATATACATAGGTAAGAGAAAGTAAAAAAAATTTTAATCAACTTTAAGGAACTCACAGCTTCGGTTGGGTTAGCTTTTGAGACAAAACGGCAAAATTTTGCCGATTTCATGCAATTTCGCCAATTCGGCGTAACATATATATATCATGAGCATAATAATAAACTTCCTCTTTAATTTTTAACTTTTTGCACAAAAAAACTTTCTAAATAATGACAATAAATATATTTAGACATGATGAGATATAGTTATTTAACAACCAAACTTTCTTTTAATGCAGCCTAACTCATCTTCTCAAAAAATAAAAACTTTTTCTTTCGACTTAAAAAGATCTAGAAAACTATAAAATAAGAGATGATATATATATGATAGAAGAAAAATGCAGGACTAGAGAGACTCAAACGTGGCTGGATCAAATTTTAAATCAACTTAATTTTTTATTATAATTTTATTTTACAAAAATATTTTTTCCTTTTCTGTGAATTTTTTTTTAAGAGGGTCGTTTTTTATTATATAATGAAGAACATGTGATGTAAGCATAATCTAGATTTTTAAAGCGCCAGTGATAGCTAGTTGACATATTCGGGTCATAAAAATTCATAGAAAAAAAAGTGAAAAATTTTCTTTTATAATCTATAATAAAAAATTTAATAGTAAAGTCGTTTTAAATTTGATTCATCTCTCCTATATAAATATTATTCGGTGGATATATTTTTTCCGTTAAATTTAAAGTTTATTCTATCTACTTAATTTAAAATGAAATTAAGTCTTATAACTCTTCTTCTTCCTTTAGAGAGTCAGGCTGTTTTAATCTTTGGTTTTTGGTTAATATATATACTGTGTAAAAGAAGAATCCATTAAAAGAAAGTCAAATAGGTACCCGATTTTTTTTTTTTGTGAAAAATTTCCGTCCTCACTAGGCGAGCTTTAGAAAGATAATATTTCCGCATTTTCCATATTATTTTTAATGAAATATTAGTGAATTATTAATAAATTAAAACTAAAAAAACAAAAATGAACTCATTAGTGGTTCATGTATTTCTTGTTAAAATAAATTTAAATAAAAAATATAGCTCAAAAAAAAAAAAACAATATCTATAAATGCTTTGATTTTAATAACAGAAATCTTGAGCAATATTTTTGTTAATAATTCGCAGGTTATTTTTTTTGGTCTTTGTACCTTCTAATCTTTAAATTTGAAGCAAACTTTCAAATCATTATATTTATGCTTGTTTATTATATCAAAACTATTATTTTGAATCCTTTAGATTGTCTCGCAAATTAAATTAAAAAATTTAACAATTTCCACTAAACGTGAATTCTTCTCAATCTTCCTCCTCTTCAAATTGACCATAAATAATTTCTTTGGTGGTTCGAGGTTTTTGTGAATATTTCAAGCCAAGTGTGTTAGCAATTTCTTCAATAACATCTAGCGCCTGAAAATAAAATTTTTTTTGAGTAATAAATAATTCAAATAATAATTAAATCTATTCTTCGTTCATAGACAAATTAAATTGATCGAATTTACTGATATAGAAAATTAGATGAAAAAGAATATCAAGAGAATTTATTTATTTTATTTGGATTGCCTTCTCACGGTTAAGCAGTGTTACAGTCTATTCTCTAAGCAGACGTTACACTTTTAACTTTTGAAATCAGCGTTAATTCATTTTAACACCTCCTTGTCTGAAATTGCTATTCTATAAGCAAAAACTTTAACGCCAAAGCGTTAACAGTTAAAAATTAATGTCATGTCTAGGAGGGGCCTTTAATATTTTAACGCCGTATTTAATGCATAAAAATAGCGACTTTAACATAAAAGTAAGGTTATGATTTTGACAGCTTTGAGATAAAACCAACATGTTAGCGTCGCTGTTAAAACTTTGTTTAGAGTTTAACGCTTAGTAATGCGCTAGGCGTGAGAGGTAATCAAGAGGTGTAAAAACACGAACAAGCAGAAAACATCTTCATATGGATCGTTAACACCTGGTGCTAAAAAGTAAAATGTTAACGTCGCTGTTGAAACTTGGTTTAGAGAATAACATTTTTTAACGCCAATTTATTTGTCTTTTTGTTTATTCCAAAATTTTGTTTTATTTAATTACATAAAAGAAACTAAATAAACATCAAATTTTGTTTCTAATTATAAATAATAATTAGAAAAAACAGATCAAAGCTAGCCAAAAATCCATTTAATTCTATTACATTTATAAAAACAAAAAACAGGCTTTCTATTATTAATTTAATAACTTTGTTGAGAAATGACTTATTATTTTTTTTATATATAATTATATTAGGAGTATAATGTACTTACATTATCTAATTGTTCCTTAGTGTGTGCTGCTGATAAACAAAATCTTATACGTCCTTCCATTAAGGGTGTAGCTGGAAATCCGACTCCTACTGTCGCAATTTTACGCGCACAGAGAGTTCTTACTACAGCTCTGAAATAAGAATTAGGATTTATAATAAAAGAATGACATGTACACACCTCCATATACATATTAAGTTGGTGCATTACAATATAAATGAAAGTTTTAGGTTCTTTATATTTAACCCAAATTTATACAAATAAATAATTGTAATTAAATCTATTGTTTGATATATCATTGGAAAGCTTATTTTATGCCCTTTTTAATATTTGTTTAAAATTTATTACAAATTTTTATTCTTTATAATAACTTGACTTCGCACATGTCAAAAAAAGACTTCGCATTATTTTTCTCTATGAATTCAAACTTGGGCACTATCATTTAAGTATGGGGAGAAAAACATCAATGAATCTACGATGCAGCTTTGGTATCACAAGTTTCGATACGGCGATCTGGACCTTGAAAATGAGCCTCATGACTAACTTTGATTTCCAATTTTTTTCATATGATAAACGACGGTTGATTGATCAACTTTAAGCTCGACAGCAACCTCTGTTGTCGTTTTGCGAGGATGGGCTTCATTCAACACCTTCAAATGCTCATTTTCATTGGCTAGTGGGCATCAGATATGAGGGTCATTTTCAAGGTCCAGATCGCCGTATCGAGACTGCACGTGGATTCGTTGATGGTCTTCTCGTCCCATACTTCATTCTTGATGTTTCGGGCACATTCAGCTGCATTCCGTCCAAGTTTGAACTCAAATAGATAATAATAATGCGAAAATTGCTTTTAGACATCTGCAAATAAAGGTCAAAATACTACAAAGAATAAAAAATTATATAAATTTTAAACAAATATTTAGAAAGGGCATAAAATAAGCTTTCGTATGACATATCGAAAATTTGATTAAAACAATTATTTATTAGTGTTACGTTTAATCAATTTAAAAAAACGAATTAGTTGAAGACAGGGAAAAACAGTTTATTCATCAAAAAATCATAATAATCAACAACATCAAAAAAATAACATCCGTTACGATAACAAACATTTCAATCATAACATTATCCCCTTCCGAAGAAAAGTTGCCATCTAACTGAAGGGTTGTTCATAAATCCAATCGTAGAGGTGGTTTTCTCTCCCTTTGAGGATATGGGGAATGTCGCACCTTTGAAGGTCTAAATTCCCTTGAGGGATAGCCAAACAATTTAGGATTAAGTAACATATTTTGCTCCTCACCAGGGGGATCAATCGGATCATCAGAAGTAACATCGGTAGAATAACATAATTTTAACCGATTCCGATGAACAATTTTCTTTCTTTTTTTATTTAAAACATCTTCAATTAAGTAGGTTACATCCGAAAGCTTTTTCTTAATGATATAGGGTCCCTGCCAAAATTGGGCTAACTTGCTGGTTTTATGTAAACCCACTTGAGGCGTAAATAACCAAACTTTTTCATTTGGCTGAAACGGTTTCCCAAAACATTTACGATCATAATATTCCTTTTGAACAAATTGGCTTTTCCCAATTTTCGAACGCGCATTTTCATGGAATTTTACCAAATTGTCCCGCAATTTTTCAATATAATCAGGAACATTTTCGTATTTAGTTTCAGGACGACCATAAACAATGTCCAGAGGAATTCTTGCCTCTCTCCCAAACATCAGCTTAAAAGGAGAAAACTTTGTAGTTTCCTGAGGAGTCGAACGATAGGCGAACATTACTTGTTGAAGATTTTCGTCCCAATTATCTTGATTGCCATTTACGAAATGACTTAGCATATCGCATAAGGTGCGATTAAAACGTTCAGTTAGACCATCACTTTGAGGATGATAGGGAGTCGTTCGAGTTTTAAAAATTCCTAATAATTTACATAAGTTCTGGAATAGACTAGACTCAAACTGTCGACCTTGGTCAGAATGAATTTCATCCGGAGCTCCAAAACGACAAATAAAACCATTTACTAGTACCTCGGAAACTGTTCCCGCTTCAATATCCTGTAGAGGAAATGCTTCAGCCCATTTAGTGAAGTGATCAGTGATGACCAAAATATATTTATGTCCGTTGAAAGTTTTAGGTAAAGGTCCTAAAATGTCTATACACACCCTTTGAAGAGGATGTCCAGCTGCATAAGATGATAAGGGAGCAATCTCTTTCTTCCCATAGTTCTTTCTTTTGTTACAAGATGGACAACGAAGACAATATAATCTAATATCATCTGCCATATTTGGCCAATAATATCTTGATCTAGCTTTTCCTAAAGTTTTTGTAACTCCCAAGTGGCCGGACAAGGGAGTACCATGAATTTGTTCTAAGACTTCTTTAACCAATGAAGTTGGAATTACCATTTGCCAAATTATATCACCATTTTCTTCGTCCCATTTTCTAGACAAAACATTA
The DNA here is from genome assembly GCA_023213315.1 of Euborellia annulipes. Classification (NCBI taxonomy): domain Eukaryota; kingdom Metazoa; phylum Arthropoda; class Insecta; order Dermaptera; family Anisolabididae; genus Euborellia; species Euborellia annulipes. Next base: position 211,519 of record JAKCPI010025700.1, on the reverse strand, counting down.
TTTCGAAATGCTAATCTTCCCCATTGACTCCAAAACTTTAACATTTTCGATCCTTTTCCAGAGACTTCCTCAAATGAAGGCTTCTCCGGAATCTCAAGCTTAGTTATAATATAAAATAAATCGGGATCTTCCCTTTGTAACTTAATTATCCTTGATTCATTATCGCTTAATAAATTTATTCGATGAATGTCCTCTGAAGAACTCTTAGGAGTTAAGCGAGGTAAGCGCGATAATGAATCAGCATTCATATGTAATTTGCCTGCACGATGAATGACTTCAAAATTAAATGAAGCCAACATTTCAAGCCATCTAGCAACTTGACCTTCTGGGTCTTTAAAATTATAAAGCCACTGCAAAGCGCTATGATCAGTTCGAACCATGAACTTTTCATCACCCAAATAATATTTAAATTTCTTTATAAATGTAATGACAGCTAATAATTCTTTTCGCGTTACTGAATATCTCCGTTCAGCTTTCGAAAGGATTTTACTTCCAAAATGAACAACTTTTTCTTCCCCTTCTTGAATCTGGCTCAATACTCCTCCTATCGCAAAGTCACTTGCATCCGTATCTAAAATAAAGATTCCCTCTCTCCTAGGATGAGCCAAAATCGGTGGTGATGAAAGGATAATTTTCAATTTTTTAAAAGATTCTTCGCAAAACTCATCCCAAATAAAAGATTTATTTTTTTCACAAAGTTTATATAGAGGGGCAGAAATCTTTGCAAGATCTTTAATGAATCTCCTATAATAGGAGACGAAGCCAAGAAAACTTCTTAGTTGATTAATATTCAAGGGTTGTGGCCAATCTTTAATAACTTGACATTTATCAGGATCGGTGGAGATTCCCTCAGAAGAAATTATATGTCCCAAATAAACAACTCTATCTCTGAATAAAGAGCATTTACTTGGTTTTACCTTCAACCCAGCTTTTCGGAGTCGAAGAAAAACCTCCTTCAATCTTTTTAAATGTTCTTCAAAATCTGAGGAAAATATTATAACGTCATCTAAATATACTAATGTGGTCTCCCACTTCAAACCCTTTAATACCATATCCATTAGTCTTTGGTAAGTGGCCGGAGCATTACAAAGTCCAAAAGGCATAACTCGAAATTCATAAAGACCATCGCCCGTTGTAAAAGCTGTTTTCACTCTATCCTTAGGGTCTACTTCAATTTGCCAGTACCCACTTACCATGTCCAATGTCGAGAATAACTTAGCCTCAGCAAGAGCATCAAAAAGATCGTCTATTCTCGGTAAAGGATATGAATCTTTTATGGTGACATTATTGAGGGTACGATAATCTATACAAAATCTAGTAGAGCCATCTTTTTTTTTAACCAAAACTATTGGGGAACTCCAAGGTGAATTAGACTCTTGAATAATACCTTGATCCAAAAGATCGCCAACAATCTTCCTCACCTCTTGTTTCTTATGATAAGCGATCCTCCTGGGATGATGCTTGATAGGGGAAGCGGCACCCGTATCAATATTATGATATGTTAGATGAGTTTTTCCCAGGTCATGCGAACCCCTCGAACATATATCTGAAAATTCATTTAACAACGATTTTATTTGCTCAATTTGATCACGTGATAGTTTGGTCCCTTCAAAATTAAACAAATTAAATACACTTTTATTTTCTTCCTCCTGGTCCGGTAAGAGGTCTTCCGAAATCAGCCCTACTTCAAAGGAACCTACCCGTGTCCCAGGGAATAAAGTTTTCGTTCCAGATGTATTAATAATTCTAATAGGTATCTTGCCTTTCTTCGGTTCTGCTAAAATTCTAGCCGGAATAACATTATGCTTTTCAATAAAAGACGGCAATGGCTCGAAAATTCCATCTTGGTCCATGTTATCCTCGCAGTCCAAGCTGCACATTAAAATAACTTCATGATTTTCAGGGATTACAGTTTTCTCTGAAATAATAACATTAAATATTAAATTTTGGTCTAATTCATTTGTTAAGAATGGAACCTCCTCGTCTCCAATTGTTAATTTCCCAGAGGAGAAATTCAACATACAATTATATTTTAAAAGAAAATCTATTCCAATAATACAATTCTGCGTTAACTCACTCGTGATGATAAAGGTGTGCGAATAATTTCTTTTACCAATTTCAAAATCTATTTTAGACTCACCAACAACACCAATCGAATTACCAGTAGCGCTTATCAATTCTTTAGTCGATGAAACTATTGAACAGTTTCCTTCCAAATCCTTCCAAATATCCTCTCTTAATAATGAAAATGGCGAGCCGCTATCTATTAACATAAATATAACTTTATTGTGTATTATTGCCTTCATATAAATACTATTAAAAAAATTATTCTTTGAAGCCCCCGAAAACAAAGGGGTCAACACTTGGGGACAAGCAGTGTTGGCCCTTACTTGTTTTCCTGTTGCTTAAATTTCAAACAATTAGATTTCACATGGCCCCTTTGATTACAAAACCAACAGGTTAATGAAGAGCGATCTCTCCTTAACTCTTTCAGACTTTCAGCCACTTCCTTCATTACATTCAAACTAGATTCCATTAATTTCATATTTTGATTAATTAAGGGTAAAATATTCTCCGAATCAACTTTTTTTTCATCCTTATTTTCATTTTCATTTAAAGAAAACACGCCCTTCGATTTAGCACCCAACGTCTCAGCTTTTATTAAAGCTTCAATCTCTAAAGATTGTCTAATAGAATCTTCGAGATTCTCTGGTTTTGCCATTTTCACTAAAAATCGAAGTTGACAATTACCCAAAGATTTAATAAATTGTTCTTTACTTATACGATCAATGAAATCATCGGAGTCGCTAGGATAGGCTCTTCGAGCCATAACCCGAATATCTTGCCCTAATTTATACAAATTTTCTCCTGGTTCTCTTATTTTAGCTTCAAATGCAATTTTATTCAATTCTATTAATTCTTTGGGATAAAGATTTTGTGATAATAAATCACATAAATCTTTGAAGTCTTTAAATGGTCCTTTAATCATATTATATTTTTTTGCCGCATCCCCCGTCAAATAAACTGGCAAAAATAAAGATTTACTAGCATCATCCCAGGCGTTTACCTTTGAAACAACTTCAAAATGAGCGAGCCAATCCTCAAAAGGCGTACTTCCATCAAAACATCGAGGATGAACAACAGGCTTTGTCGGATGCGATTTTTCCCTAGGCCTTTCTGTTTCATCCATTTCTCTATCCTCGCTATCATTCCTTATTCCTGTTCTTGACTGTCTATTTCTTCTAGGCATTTTAAATCACCGCTGCCACCAATTTGTTACGTTTAATCAATTTAAAAAAACGAATTAGTTGAAGACAGGGAAAAACAGTTTATTCATCAAAAAAATCATAATAATCAACAACATCAAAAAAATAACATCCGTTACGATAACAAACATTTCAATCATAACATTAGTATACATTTGGGTTAAATATTAAGAAAACAAAAATCTACATTTATTTTGCATCAAACTAATAATAGCCTATATCAATATATATACAGATTGACATCTAAAAATCCAGCAACCTCTGGACGCCATGGTTATATACAGGATGCTCGGATTTTGACCGGGCAAAATTGAATTTGAATTTCTCAGTATATTAGAAATCAGGGGTAGGCGCTAATTGGCGCTAAGACTACACTAGATACGTCAGTACGACTTTAATAATATCAAAATGGCCAAGTTTGTCAAGTCAGGCTTGGAATGTAACAGAAGAACGGCGTAAATAGAAAGTCTTAGCGCTGGAAGAACGCTGACCGAGATTTTAAGATTCTTCGAGTACCCAAGATGCATCAGTGGATGGAGAGTATGACTGTAAATCTTCCAACAAGACGATGCACCTGCTCATACAAGTCATTTGATCCCTGAAAGCGTGGATATTTTTGGCCTTCTAAAGTCCCAACCTGAACCCTTTTGACTTGCACGTGTGGAGCCTTTCCGAGACACAAACCAACAAGTTCAGGCACCTCAACATCGCCTCCCTCCAGGCTGCGAACAAGGCTGCGTTTTCGCCCATGGACCGAGTACATTTGAAGACGGCATGCTCGCGCTTTAGAGCCAGGATTGAGAGTGTGATAGAGGCGCATGGCAGCTATATTGAATAAGAAGTCTCAAAAAGGATCACCTTAGTGGGATACGAAAGCATTTTTTTGCAACTTTAATATTGACTGTAATAAACAACTTTTCCATAAATCATTTTTTTTTGTCCGGATTTTGGCCACACACTCTGTATAGGTATATATATATATATATATATATATACCTATACAGAAAATGATTTTAAGCTACAGTAGCAAGCTTAAATAGTAAACTCATACTGTCCCTATGTATTTTAACAACTTACTGTATAAATAAAGAATGAATTAAAACAAATTATCTTGATTATATAAGTATTATGTTTATATATAGCTTATTTATCAACTCACCCTATTTTTGAAAACATATAGACGAGCAAGGGGACAACAGGAGAATCCTCATTTCCATAAATGATAACTCCAATTTTATTGAGTCTCTGTCTAAAATATCTGGTGTTGCATAGAAGCTGATGTATTCTTTTCTTGCCTAAAAATTAAATAAAATAGTATTATCTAACAATCAAGAGTTTATTTGAAATATGTAGTGATTTTCAAATAACAACCTATGTGTTAAGATAACAATATAGTGATTGTATTTAACATGGCAAATTTTGCGACATAGAATCTAAATTAAGTAGAAATAGCCACAGGAAATAATGTTACTTGAAGTTACTTGTGGTAGTCAGATGGAGTTGACTTGTAGTAAAAAAAAAAATTTGTTTTTTCCTATTAATCAGATCTTTATTACAAAAGGACAACTGACAATGTGCAATTTTTTCATCAGTTTCGACCTCTAAGGGATCATCCTCAGGTCTACAAAGTAAAAACATTACAACACTTGTTTAAGACATTATTTTTTGCAAAATTATTTTTAACACTTTTCATTACATAATTGTATTAACAGCTATTGTTATTTTTTTAATTAATATAATTAATTTTAATTAATAAATATATATATATATTTGTGCTTTTACTTTGTAGACCTGAGGATTACGCCTTAGAGGTCGAAACTGATGAAAAAATTGTCCATTGTCAGTCGTCCTTTTATAATAAAGATCTGATTAATAGGAAAAAACAAAATTTTTTTTTACTACAAGTCAACTCTTTCTGACTACCACAAGTAACTTCAAGTAAAATTTTTAATTAGGCCTAAATAAAATCTAAACATTTTTCTTTAATAAAGATTCGTTGGAAAAGAGGAAAAAAAATTACGCCAAAATTAAGTCCCATTCTTGCGTTTTCTACTTATGATTATTTCATTGTTTTTATAAAAGGAAATGAAAATGTTTATTGGAAATTTTTTAGGTTTGAACCATCTAAGTTTCCATTAAAAAATATATAATATTTTTTTAAAAACAATGAAATAATCACAAGTAGAAAACGCATGGGTGGGACTGAATTTTGGCGCTCACTGTACAGTGAGGGACAATATTAAGTCCCACCCATGCGTTTTATACTTGTGATTATTTCATTGTTTTTAAAAAAATATTATATATTTTTTAATGGAAACTTAGATGGTTCAAACCTAAAAAATTTCCAATAAACATTTTCATTTCCTTTTATAAAAACAATGAAATAATCATAAGTAGAAAACGCAAGAATGGGACTTAATTTTGGCGTAATTTTTTTCCTCTTTTCCAACGAAACTTTATTAAAGAAAAATGTTTAGATTTTATTTAGGCCTAATTAAAAATTTTACTTGAAGTTACTTGTGGTAGTCAGAAAGAGTTGACTTGTAGTAAAAAAAATTTTCTAAGTTTTCATTAAAAAATATATAATATTTTTTTAAAAACAATGAAATAATCACAAGTAGAAAACGCATGGGTGGGACTGAATTTTGGCGCTCACTGTACAGTGAGGGACAATATTAAGTCCCACCCATGCGTTTTATACTTGTGCTTATTTCATTGTTTATATAAAAGAAAATGAAAATGTTTATTAGAAATTTTCTAGGTTTGAACGATGAAAGTTTCGATTAAAAAATATATAATATTTTTTTTAAAAACAATGAAATAATCACAAGATAAAAACGCATGGGTAGAACTTAATATTGTCCCTCACTGTACATTCTAATTCATGATTTAAAATTTATAAACATGGGAAAATAATTATATTCTGTTACCATGGCAACTATTCTCCTATCTTTCCTATGAAATTCAAGAGTAAAGTGTGCTTCAAAAGATTTCAATGGCAAAATGAGAATATACATTTTAAAGACCATCTAAAAAATAATTGATTTATGAATTTTAATCAAAATCATTAGAGCGAATTTCGAGAAAAACGAAAAAAACTGGAAAAAGTGCATAAGTAAAGTATTAGTACTCTTTGGCCAATTTTGTTCAAAAGCTCTGTGTTACGTGCCAGGGGGGTACCTAATTTGAATCTTAAATTTCAACCTCCTAGCTCTTTTCGTTCTTGAGATATTTTGCTCACAGACACACAGACAGACCATGTTGCAAAAACCACTTTTTTGTACTCAGTGGACCTCAAAACGTGTATATTCATCAAATCTCGACATCGAATTTTTGACATGAATTCAATACTTTCTCTATATATTACATATATAGGAAAGAGAAAGTAAAAAATGATATGTGAATGTGAAATTATAACCATGTACTCTTGTTATATTGTTGTTTTCAATGCATGCTCACTGGCTGTCCATCCAATTTGGCTCAAGATGTAAATGGAGGCCGTGATGCAACTAATTTTGTGATTAAATAAATATTGTATAAAAACCTTCATTAGTTCCGTCTAGGCCCATAATAATTTCCATAGCAGTGATGATTTGTTGAGCCACAGGTGGTGACATCGAAGATGCATAGCATGTAGCATGACTATTTACGCGTAAATAGTCAATTAATTGCTAAAAAAAGTATAGTCCATTAATATCAAAAGAAACACAAAAAGTATGAATAAATACTTTAATACTAAAGAATAGCAAATTTTTAAGCAATGAAATATATTTTTGATTGAAAATGTTTAAATTACTATTTAGTATTTCTTCACGCCAACCGTTGTAAGACATTGTCAATATATGTAGCCAGGATTTTTGTTTGGAAGATGGGGAGGAGAGGGCGGGCAGGTGGACTACCTCACTATTTATGATAGAATATATATATATAATAATATATCGTTCATTTAAAGAAAACAATCACAATTCAAAAATTTTAACAAGAAACTATTCATATGTAGAATTTTTTAATTTAAAATCGTATTTATCAAAAATAAGGGTTTTTTACTTAATAATTATATATATATAATAAATTTTGTGACTTTTCTAGTTAATGAACCATATAATATTTAAATGTGATGGCTATAATTGAATGCCCAGATTCTTCAAAGTTAATATAACGATATTTATTATTCTGTTTTAGACTATTTATTCACTTCTCATCCACAATTTGGGGCTTTATCTTCGAGTCAACAATTAGATGAATTCCAGTGAAGTCTTCTTTAAAAGTAAGAATCTACAAAGAACAATGACTCAAAATATCAAATAAATTTTTAAAAACAAAATAAGTGGTAAGTAAATTTAATGACAAAACAAAAAGGATTTAATTAAAAAATAAAGTTGTAGATAAGCTATTAGCTTTAAATTTTATTTAAAATTTGTCGAAACTTGTTTTACCCCCGGGTCCCCCATGTCACAATTAGCAACGTTTTGTCTAGAGACCCCCCTAACGCGTTACGTAATTTGTGGCCCTATCAGGAGCTTTGTTTTCTGCTTGTTCGTGTTTTTACACCCCTCGATGCGCATTACTAACTTGATTTGTTATTTTCTATCTAGTAGGCCTATCTGACACACCAGCGTTAAACAATGCTATTATCTAAACAAAGACGCCATTTTTATGCACTAAATACGTTGTTAAAATATTTAAGGCACCCCTGGACATGACATTAATTTTTAACATTATTGACTAAATTTTAACCCTTTGGCGTTTAAGTTTTTGCTTACAGAATAGCAATTTGTGGTAAGGAGGTGTTAAAATGCTGATTTCAGATGTTAAAAGTTTTTGCTTAGACAATAGACCTGTCTATAATCTACCGGTATATATTGACACAAGATTTAGTCAGGCGCTTGGCCCACCAACAAAAAACATACAACCATGTGTTAAAATAAAGAAGATTTTGTCTTTAAAAGAGAATAAAATGTGCTAAGTTTCGTTTATGCATCTTTGGATTGAAGTTATAAGACAAATTTATAACACAAGACAAAAATTATAAGACAATTATCTCTTATATTATTTTCTCCCCCAACGCCTCTTGATTGAGGGTTTTATAACAAATTATATAAGATCGGACTCAGTCTTTAATGGAAAATATATACGCCAGGATTCGTTTGTGTATCTTGTCTTGGTATTGGGATTTTTGTCAAGCTTCCTTTTTTTATCGCCTCTAAAGAGAGTTATGATAAGCTACTTGTATTAGTTAGTCTCCACGAAATGAAACTCTCTGTTGAGGAAACTCAATGCTTTGTCATTTGAGCTCACACTCTCGATATATGGACTGTTGATGGTTATATTTCATTTAACAGAGTTTCATTTTGTGGAGACTAACTACCTGGCTGCTTGCTCCTTTATCCTCTTATTGTCATAAAATAATCTTTTAAAAGTTTGTATATATAATTTTGTTTCACAACTCCCGTGAGTTTCCCAAACTTTTGAAGTTCACGGCGCCTTTGGGAATTACATTAAACACTAGGGGCACCTTTCCTTGAATTTAAAAAAAAAAAAAAAATTAAGTTTAATATGTCGGATACTCGTATAACTGAATCGACCATTATCCTCAGAGTAAATAATTTGACTTATTTCATTTCAAGTACTTATAATACTTTAACCTTAAGTATAGGGTATTTTTTTTTCGTTTATTTCAATATCTCGCGGCACCCTTGGGTGCCAAGGCACACCGGTTGGGAAACATTGCTCTAAACTCTCACTTCAATTTTTTGTAATCATCTGTTTGTAAAAAAAAACAACAATCTATCTATCTATCACTGTTCGATTTTGAAAAAGTTCCTATAAAAATATACTTTTTGAAGTTATAACAAGATAAAATAAAAATTAATCAATTAAATATATATATATATATATATATATATATTAATATATACAATTTAATTAGTTCATTTCAAAAGAAATATACGAATGGAAATAAGCACATTTGGTATATAATACATTGTTAATTATAGTATTTTCTAATTTTCATATTAAGTTAAAGATAATTTTATTAAAATAATACATCTAAGGGACGGTTTTTTTGATGTTTAGGTAGTTAGTGGACTCTGTTAAATGGCTTTTTTTTGCAGTGCAGAAACCCTCTTCATTTTTATTCTTATAGTAAAATATATGATATCTCATCATTTTGTTTAAAAAAGAAGTATATATATTTGATATTTTTATTTTGATTCAACTTCTTTTAACAATAAAATGATGAGATGTGATATATTTTACAAAATGTTAAAGGTTAGGATCGCTTGCATCAGAGGTAGCATTTAGCTTTCAATTTGCATAACCCAGACTTCGAGTATATATATATGTATATATGTTGAATTTTTAGCCAAGATCTCTGTTAAATGCCAAAAGTTCTGTGTAAGATTTACCAAAGGGGTGATATTAGAAACACAAGACTGGCACCAGCATCTTAACTTCAAGTATAAAAATAACAGAAATATCTTCAATCTATCCCTTTTTTTTGTTATTATTCATTTTATGTCAGTCAGGATTACATTTTTAGGATATATGGCAGGGTTAATAATGAAGAGAGTTTATTCCCTGGAAGTGGGTTTCTGCATTACACATTAACCATAGGTCAACTAGCTACCCAAATATCAAAAAACCGGCCCTAAAATTTTTAACAATAAATAATTTCAATATAATTTTGGAATTTAGAATGCGATATTTTATTTGGAATGAACTGATATTGTGAATTCATGTTTTTCTGATTAATAAATTTACTTTAGAGCCCGCGATGTAACCTCCTGCAGATCCAAAGCTTTTGGTAAAAGTACCCATTAGAATATCGATATCTTTAGGATCACAGCCATAATAGTCGACAACCCCTCGTCCGTTAGGTCCCATTGCTCCGATACTGTGAGCTTCATCGAGATATAAATATGCCTGAAAATGAAACAAAAAAAAATTGAAATAATTTGTATTTGTTTTACAAATTAGCCATATTCATCAAGTTAAATAAAATCTTTACTAGTCTAATCTCTGCAGCTTGAAAGACTGTGATTAGAGTTTTCGAATTTTATTAACTACTGTTTCATGTAATCTTTATTTGGTACCTTGTATTTCTTTTTAAGTTCAATAATCTCCGGTAAATGTACAACAGAACCTTCCATACTGAAAACTCCTTCTACAACAATCAATATTTTTTTCCAAGGCCGTCGTGTTCTTGGATGTCCATAAATAATGGCTTCCTTAAGAATTTTTTCCAAAGATTTAACATCTAAAAATAAAGTTTTTAATTAAAGACATATACATATATATATATATTCTTACAACCTTTAAAACACACACATATATATATATGTTTAGAGAAATTCAATAAAAAAAAATTGGAACTGCAATAGTTTGTATATATATTGATTTAGTTAACCAAAAGTCAATAAATAATATTTTAAAATAAATAAACTTACTATTATGCCGGAAAACTTTAATTGTTGCCCCTGAAAGTCGAAGACCAAGGATCAATGATGCATGATTCTTCTCATCTGAGATCACCAAACATCCAGGGCTAATTAATGTGGGCAGATTGAGGGCATTTGTTGCGAAACCCATCCCACAAACGAGGGCATCTTCCACTCCCAAAAATTGTGCGGTTAACTTTTCAAGTCTGACAACCAAAGGATGAATACCTGAAAATAATCGTCAAATGAAAAAAAAAAAAAAAAAACTTTAGTCATGTCCGAAGTACAACAATCTTTTGTGGATTGAATTATTATTATTTGGGGAATTTTTAATTATAGACGACATTTTGTATTAATTATTTATTAAAAATATAAATACTGTACAACATTTCGACTGCTTATTCTGCAGCCGTTATCAAGTATTGTGCACTTGCTCCGGCTCAAGTGTCATGTCCGTATGTGCCTTTTTATATATAGTCGGACGGAGCAAGTGCACAGTACTTGATAACGACTGCAGAATAAGCAGTTGAAACGTTGTATTTTTATATTTTTAATAAATAATTAATACAAAATGTGATCTATAATTAAAAATTCCCCTAATAATAATCTTAAAAAAGTTCGAGTGTTGTAATAAAAGTTTTTTCACTATATTATAATATATATTTAAAAATAAAAAATTAAAAAAAAAAGAGACGGCCTACAATTTAAATGTCCGTCATCTTATTTATAGGAAAATAAAAAAAATAAAAAAAATTGAGTTTTCACCAATTTCTTGGTTGGTACTGCAAGTAGCAACTCCGTATTTACGAATAGCTAAACTAGCTGCGTCTGCACATGGACCTTTTTCTTGAGCGAAACCCAAATAATTATAAGAGCCTAAATTAAGACATTTGGTCTCAGTTCCGGTGTACCTAAAAAAATGAAAAAATATATATATATTTAATATTAATTATAAATCTGTTCAATAAGAAACTTTCCCATAAAGTCGAGTTTCTTTATTTTAAATATATATATATATAACCATAATTTTTAAGAATCTTTTTGAAGTATTATCAATAAACATCTTAAAATTTCTTATTGAACTTATGATATATTTATTTTTTTTTAATAAATAATAATTACTCGAACGTCCATCCATAGTCGTTTGTAACTCTATCTTTCAAAACAACTTCAGCACCAGGCACACTGCAAATTGGTTTATTCCAGCAATCCCTAACTCTTCTATAAACATATCTTAGATAAAAACTTTCGAAGGCATCATAGAGTGGAACATAACCCTACAAAGAAAAAAATATATACATAAAGTTTAGGACTACAAAATTATATTGATAATAGGATAAAAAAAAGTATATTATTTTAGTTGAAAATTAATTTCAAATATATACCTCTCGATGTTGTTCCTTTACTAGTTTTGGAGGGAAGAAAATTTGATTAATGTAACCCAAAAACATAAGTAAATAAAAACCAAGATAGGTCATCATTGCTGTATATAAAGGAACTTCTTCAAAAGATTCTTTTGCTCTTTTTTTAGGCTTCGGGTTCTGTAATATAAATTAAAAATTAATGAATAATTTCACAAATAAAAAAAGTTAGAGAGCCAAAATAAGAAGATGTTATATGCTTTATAATCTCGAAGATTTTGGTCTTCGTTTTCTTCATATTTTATATCAAATGATATGTACTGGCATACATATTATATAAGTGCCTGGAAGTCTTCAAGATAAAATTGTTTAATGTATCTTCTTATTTTAGCTATGTCTGCATATTTTAAATCTCCCCACAGTAATTACTAATAATTATTTAAAAACAAAGTATATATATATATGCGAAGATAAGTTTTCTCGGGTTAAGTAGAGTGGGATGTTGAGATTTACTTGACGTTTCGGCTCTGCTTTTGGAGCCATTTTCAAGAGAGAAGGGGGGTTAGGGGGTAATAATGGAGGAGGGTTGTTTACGCTTTTTCCCCATATTTTGGTTAGAGGCGTGGATTGGTTTCTGTAATTGTGTCTGTGTTCTGTTTGGGTTGACTACGGGTCCTCAATCTGCCTACTCCCCAAGTCGAGGTGTTGGTGGTGTGTTTGGTAGATGTCTCAGAGGTTTGGGTTTGTCTCTGAGAAACAAACCCGACTACACACAACCAACCACTGTCCATTTCTCAGAGACAAACCCAAACCTCTGAGGCATCCACCAACACACCGACTTTTTTTTTTTTTTTTTTTTTTTTGGAAAAAAAAAAAACACCCAGAAGAAAAAAAAAAAAAAAAGGAGAAGAGTAAAGGGGACTTGGGGAGTAGGCAGATTGAGGCCCCGTAGTCAATCTAAACCGAACACAATTACACACACCCAACCTTCCTCCAGCTCTCAGAGACCAATCCACGCCTCTGAGTCATCCACCAAATTGACCTGGGGACCAGGAAGACTGCGACCCCGTAAACAACCCCCCTCCACCATTACCTCCTAACTTCCTTCTCTTGAAAATGGCTCCAAAAGGAGAGCCGAAACGTCGAGTAAATCTCAGCACCCCACCGACTTAACCCGAGAAAGCTTATCTTCGCATATATATATATATATATATATATATATATATATATATATATATATATGTATAGAAAGCAAAAAAATAAAGAATCTCTCATCAGGAAATTATAAAGATTTTGGATTTCACAGTTCTTATTATTAATAAACAAATTTTTGTTGACTTATTTTTAGTTTTATAATCAACATTTGAAACTGTTTGAATTCCTTTGAAGTGGAAACATTACATTAGGGCTCTAATATGAATTTATTCTTTAGTTGAAATTGGGTTGGGTTCTCAAGATGTGGAAAGACCTCGCTATCAAATACACAAGGGTTCTATTATGATCTTGAATTAAAATATGGTTTAAATGTTTATCTGATTGGAACCTTAACGTGGTCTTTTGACTACTTAAGACCAAATGAAAATCAAAAATAAATTAGCTAAAGTTTATTATGAAAGCAGGCAATAATAATTAATTTAAAAAAAAAAAAAAAAAAGAAAATTAATATCTCAGCAATTTTATTAAAAATAAAATTGCTCAGAGAAAAATTGAAAAGGAAAGGGGCCATACACATGCTCTTCTTGTCTTACCTTTGGAAAATTTTTTATTTCACCGTTGTCCAACGAAGGGTTGTTTTGAATATTTTTCCTCTTCTTTGCTGTTCCATTTTCCATTGAATGATAATTAATAAAGTCCTTAAACTTAGGCGAAAATCCATTCATTTGAGGTTCTGTATGATGATCTCCATTCATGGAATGTGTTAAATGATCCACTTGCTCGTGTGAATTCTTTTTCATATCGTTGATTAGTAAATTATTTTTATCAGCCATAAGAGATTCTTGGAATGTCACTTGTTCTTCTGAATTTTTTAATTCTTTATGATGATAATAGTGATGATCGGGGTGAAGGCTCATTTTTTCACATGTACTAATACCGTTTGTTATATTATTTTCTTTAGTAAAAATTAAATCATTGTGTTTATTAATTATTGTTGAAATATTATCTGTAACTTCCTTATCAGGTAAAACATCCTCCGGTAACTTATTTAAAATATCGCCTGTAGCCATGATTTTTGTCAAATGTGTCAGACCAAATGAAGATGGTAAACTAAAACAACAAAAAAATTAAAATATATATTAATTATAAATAATATAATTTTTATTTATAATTATATTTATATTTAATAAAAAATTAATTTAAATTAAGAATTTTCTTAAATAATTATTTTAATAAATACAAAATTGATTTTCTGTTACGCCTGGTGGCGATTGGGTGAACTAAATCAGATTTAATTTCGCGCTGAGCGACTTACACCTTCTGTCAAATGAAAAACTCAAAAACTCCTCAACCGTAGAGCATATAAGCCGTTAGCATCCTGAAATTCTCACTGTTATTTGCAATCAGTTTAAATACAACTAGCATTCGATTTGATTGCCACTTGGCATTCGGATTCCTCTCTCTCGATTAGCTTAGTCTTTATGAGTCATACTCATAATTACTAATAGGAAAATCTTTAAGCCGGCTTTGACATTTAGCTCTCCAACCTTGTTCAAGACTCACACTTCCATTTTTTTTGTTTAATTTATAATAATGGAATCAGATAAAATAAATACCGAATCTCAAAAGGAGGATTTGAAAACAACGATGCCTCGCGAACACGAATCCATTGACGACTTCGAGCATTTATCTCACGACTTTTCACCAGCCAAAGAATCAGGTACGAATTCAACGACGAATGACCTCCTGAAAAGTCTTGATGACCCACTCACCTCTGATCCCCCGTCGTCTTCATCTCAAGGGCTTCCGATTTCAAAAATTATCGATGATAATCTCGATGAATTAAATAAAGGAATTAATGAGACTGGAGCAAAAATTTCAGAAAATTTAGACTTTTTGGGCAAATTAGCAACTGGTATCGATAAAAAAGCTGAGACTGCTGAATTTATTCAATTTGAAAGTAGTTCTTCCAATATTCTTCCTGAGATTTCATCTTCCAAACTCTCTGATTTTATGGCTGAAGAAAAAGAAATTATTCCAAAAAAAAGTGATGATGATATTCCCGTTGGGGAAACCAAACCCGAAATTGATACTGAAGAACTTGTATCTTTTCAATCCCGTGAGGACAAAGATGAAGATAATTTTCATGATTCTGAAAATATGGAAACGACCGCTCCTGTACTTAAACAAAATATTTATGATGAAATCAAGCCTACCCGGCGTTCTGTATCACCACAACCAGAGCCTGAAGAAAAAACCGAAGAAGCCCCTATCCCTACTGAACCACCTCGTCAACCCTCTCTAATGGATAAAGTCACCGAACAAGATTTGATGGATGAATGGAAACGTGTTGTCGGCGAGCAACCCCCTATTCGAGCTCCAATTCGTGAACCAGCACCACCTCTTCCACCAAAGAACACCCAGGAAGATCAGGGTATCATCGAACCCATGCAGCTTCTCGCCTCACTTGGACTAGGTGAGTCACCTTCATAACTCATCCCTTTTTTTACAGCATATTTTTTAATTAATTAAGTTCACCAGTTGGCCTTTTAATGTGAAAGGAAAGGACACCTTGACTATTGTCTAAAACGAGCCTTTAAGTACAGTGAGTGACAAAGTAAAAAGCCCCCCATGCTTTTTTTACATATGTAAATTTCATAGCTTTTATAAAATAAAATACTGGAAATTTTCTTTCTTTGAAACATTTTCATATTTAAAAACAAAATGAAATAATCACATTTAATTTTGTCATTCAGTGTACATTCCGCATCATCTTCTATATCACATTTAAAGTAAATTTTTTTCTTATAAGCTTTGTAAAATATTTTTTTATGAAAAAGCACAAGGCTTAAAGAAACGTATTATTGCTCTTTTCATAATAAATTCTTTAAGCAATGTTGCAAAATATTCTTATGACTCATCAGGTGTAGTTGCCAATAAATATTATCGGAATCTTGTTAAATTTTGCATCCTCATTTAAATATAACTCTACTAAAAAAATAATATATAGTTCTTAATACTTAATCTTCATTTTAATTCAATTTTGAATATCTAATTAATATAAATGCTTAGATAAACATAAGTGAATAACTAGGGCGGAGTCATAAGAACCTGGACAAATAAAGATAATTAAAGAGGATAGATCAACAAAAAATTTAACGGAATAGAAAAATTTTACATTGACAAATATAACATCTCCGTTTTGATTATTTTAGGAACGCATTAAATTGTAAACTATTCTATTTAAAAGCTTAGAAAGTTCATTTAAACTTGTTCGTATAAACTAAAGCCATTTTATTGTATATTCACCTTTGACATTTATGCAATATTTGTTTTAATAAATAATAAACCACACTATTTGAAATTTAAATTAAAAATACGATATGTTAAATTTGCCTAAATTTAAAATTATTTGGAAGAAAATTCTTCTGAGAATACGATACGATTGTATTATTATTTTATCATGGCATATCAAATTAATATTTTATTATTTCTCCTCTTTGAATATAATTTAAAAATTGGGAATTGATTTTTTTTATTCAATTTAGAAATAGAATAATAAATTGTGCCTTAAAAAATTATTTAATTTATGCAGTCCTCTCCTCAGGAATGAAGAAAAGATATTTTTTAAGAAAGACTCTCTAAAACTATGCTGTATGGCACAATTTATTATTCTATTTTTAAAATGAATAAAAAAAATAAAAACAAATTTAACAAACTAGCACCCCCCCCCCCCTCCCATTTTTTTTTTTGGCACTCTTTAAAAAAAAGAGATTTCATTTCACCTCTTGTGTCAGATCTCACAGATGCCAATCACAGATGCAAAATTATTAACAAAGCTACAATCTTTCAAGCAAATATATATAATATTGATGAAATCCTTATTGAATTCGATATGCATTTCATGTGTTGATCGATAATCATTTTCCTAATGTTTTATCTGTAATTGACACCTAGCTAGGGTTATCAAATGTGTATTTTTTTTTTAATTAAATCTTGCATATTAATCTAAATTCACCTTCACATTTTGGCAGTCACGTTGTTGATTGCAACCGGGATTTGTCCCCTGTAGGAGAGGGAGGTTAATATTTTTTTAAAATGAGTATTTCGTCTGGGGAAAGGCGTTATGATTTTATTAAGGGACTCTTCTTTTTGAAGTTTAGGCTTTCACAGTTGTTATCATTAATACAAGAAATAGGGGAAGAAATAGATACTAGAGAATCAATTGATTGTCTTTTCATTAAAAAAATGTTTTGCATTTTTAAATATTATTAACCATTAGTTCATAGAACCTGCTTAATGAAAAACAGAAGAGTCCCTTAATAAAAGAATTTGATTTTCGGTTTAACTGTCCGGACACGGGCGGGAAGTAAAATAAAAAATACGGGCACGGGCCAAAAAAATCGGCCCTTGCAGGGCTCTACTTAGGGCTAAAGCTATCAGGTGGGGACTTGATTGTGGCGCTCACTGTACAATTACAGTTAAGATTACAAAGGTTGTTACGTCACAGATGTAACAACCTTTGTAATCTTAACCGAATTGTACCTGAAGAAGACCAGTCAGAATGAGTGGTCGAAACGTAATTTTTACAAATACAGTTAAACCGAAAATCAATTTATAAAGGTACTCTTCTGTTTTTCATTAAGCAGGTTCTATGAACTAATGGTTAATAATATTTAAAACAAATGCAACATTTTTTTAATGAAAAGACCATAAATTCATGTTCTAGTATCTATTTCTTCCCTCTCCTGGGCGGTAGGATTACCCCCTGAAACCACCATGGTTGCACAACTGTGTTAAATAAAAACAATTTTTTAAAAAGACATATATATTCATCATTAACTAGGTAGAGCTTTGTTTGAAAAATGTGGAATTCTTTCAATCAACGCTCAATTAGAAAGATTGGCAAAATTGCGCCCCCTAGAGTCGAACCAGGACCTCCATGCTTTCACGACCAAAGCGTGAAGGTCCTGGTTCGACTCTAAGGGGCGCAATTTCGCCCAAGCACAAACACATTTGTTATCTTAAACGATATATTCTTCATGCTAAAAAATGTAATGAAATATCTATTTTTAAAAGGAAATGCAAAGTGATAAAGATTTTTATTTTATTTTGCTAACTAAATAATTTTAATTAAATATTGTTAATAATTATTTTTATCAAATGATCAAAAATTAGTTTATCAAACGATTATAATTAAAATAATTGTTATGAAAAAATAACCGTTTTATTTATTTAAGCGTAAAATTAATAATTTGATACAATTATCCCACCAGACTCTGACAATTTAATTTAATAATTTTTTAGAATCTATTCTCCTACAAAATATATCCATTAAAAAAAAAAAAAGTTTTTCTCTTATAAGCAGATTGAAAATTTTTCAAAAGCCCCTTAGGCTTTTCACTCCAAAACTTATAATAAAACAGCTTCAAAAAGAGAGAGATAGCACATGACGAAGTTTTTTCGTGAGAATTCTGATACCGATCTACATTTAACCAGTTTACTTGATAGTATTAAAGAATTATTCCCATTCATTTGAAGGGTAAAAACCTTCTTTTATTACCTTTTTAAACATACTTAAAATTAATTCTGCCATGAACATTTATAACGCTTTCTCACATTCTTATCTATTGCTTTTTTTTCCATTATTTAAAATAATTAAGAGTTGGACAATTTTGGTAATCTATGATATTAAACATTTATTTTGGTTAGTTTTTTTTTTCTGTTTCTTGGTTCAAAATATTGCTCTTAACATTATATAATAAGGGTGTTAAAAAAAATCGGGAATGACTTCCCCTAAACTTTCTCGCGTACTTAACAAATGCGTGATTATATATAAATATAATTCGCTAATATCAGTCTGTCTGTTTGTCTGTCACGCTCTGTTTGACCAACTTCCAGTTGGAATTTTGAAACGAAATTTTATATGCTTAAAGAGGAGCTTCTAGGGATCACAGAAAAATTATTTTCATTCCGAAATTTCTATAACTTTTTGTGCTTGTCACACCAGATTTTTTGTATCGACATATATTTAGTTTCCGACACTAGATAGAATTCAAGACGTAAAATTTATAAACATTGTTACCAAGACAACTATTTCTCCTATCTTTCCTATGAAGTACAAGAGTAAAGTGTGCTTCAAAACATTTCAATGGCAAAATAAGAATATACATTTTAAAGAGCATCTAAAAATAATTGATTTTTGAATTTTGATCGAATTTTGAGATAAACGAAAAAATTGAAAAATTACATCAGTAAAGTACTAGTACTTTTTGACTGATTTTGATTAAAAGCTTATTTTCACGCTCCAGGGGGGTGCCTAACTTAAATATAAAATTTCAACCTCCTCAATTCCTTCATGCTTTAAATTGAACACAGACCATGTTGCAAAAAAATTTTTTTTGGATTCAGCGGACCTCAAAACGTCTTTATCCATCACATCCCATTTTCGACATGAATCAAATACTTTCTCTTTATATAGTAACATATATATAGGTAAGAGAAAGTAAAAATACTAAATTTAATAAAATTATAATAAAGTTTGCATTTCTTATACTACTGACAATTTTAATATTGAACCCCTTGTTCCATGAATTTTCCTCGCCCATCGACGAACAACCCTTCATAATTTGAAAGTAAAAAAATTAATTTATTAATGAAAATCAATTTATATTCTTAATTATAAAAAAAAAATCATAATTTAGTTTTCGACGAATTGTTTTGTTTATATGAAAGTAGTCTAAAAACTTTTAAAATATTTTTAGAAATAAAAATTTCTTTCAAAAACTGATTTTTTTTTTTATAATTTAGAATATGCAATGTTTTTTATTAATAATTTTAATTGTTTTTTTTATGCCAATTGACTTGGCAGATTTATGGTGATTTTGTTAGAGTAAAGGTCACGAAGGGTTCGAATCTCACACATACTTTATGAAGGGTTGATAAGTTCATGGGGATGCGTCCTTCCCTAATTATTTATTGATGAAACAAAAAATGCCTTTTTTTTTTTTGAAACCCATAATATCAAAGATCTTTTTACAAAACATTAGAAGCACGTCTTTAGTTAATAGACAATTATTTTTTGAGTATTTTTCTCATATTCAGATTTTTTCAGACTCGTTTTTACTTTCTCTTACCTATATACAGTATATATATATATATATATGGAGAGAGAAAGTATTGCGATCATGTCAAAAATTCGATGTGGAAATTTTGATGGATATAAATGTTTCTAGGTCCCCTGAGTCCAAAAAAGTGGGTCCCGCAAATTGGTCTGTCTGTGTAACGATTTTAAGCATGAAGGAATTGAGCTACAGAATTCAAATTTTATATTTAAGTTTGGTACCCTCCCGGACACTCAAAATAACCTTTTGAACAAAATCGGCCAATAAGTATTAGTTTTTTATTGATGTACTCTTTATAGTTTTTTTTTTTCGATTTTCTCAAAATTCCCTCCACTAAAATTTTTTAAAATTCAAAAATCAATTATTTTTTACATGCTCTTTAAAAAGTATACCAATAAAATTTTTCGTGAAAACTGTTTGAAGTACACTTTACTGAAGTTTTGAAAGTTCAGAGATATGATTCACACCCAGATGGGAAAATAGCAAATTTTAGAAGAAAATTAGTACTTTCGTTGTTTAAGTATTAGATTAGGAATTCATTTTTCATTTATTTGTTTTTTCTACCAAGAAAACTCGAACTTTTTATGTAATATACAGATATAGTGCAATATGTTGAAGTCTTCTTCTTTATCCCCCTCCCCCACTCGTAACAAGAATTTAGATTAAAAATATTTGAGGAATAATACAAAATATTTGGAAAATTAATATTTTGCTTTTTTTATTTTCATATATGGTATTGATAGATAAATCTTCAAAAGAGCAGTCTCGTTCCTTATTGCAAAAGAATGTGAATATAAATAATAAAATAAAAATTAATTGAAGCTTGATTTATGAACAAATAATTGAAATTCTTTAAATTCATTTTTCTTGCCTTATTAGGAAAAGGCTTCTTTTGGCTTTTTGAATTTTTTTTATGATTTAAAAGACACTTTTGTTAAACTATACATGGTACAGTAAAATGCAAATAAATTTTAATCGAATCCTCCCCCCCCCCTTCCCCTTGTCTGTCCTGATCCAAAACAGGTTTATCTTCAACTCTTGTTAAAATATTTTGTTTTAAACCTTTTATTAGTATAATTAAAACTTTGAAAAGTAAAACAACTTCAATTTTGATTTTAAACAAGATTTAACTAATTAGGTTATAAGTACTTTTTTTGTTTATGTAACTGATCTTGTATGATTCTCGACCGGATAGCGATATTTGATTTGTTAATATTTTGTCCACCTGTACATCTGAATGATTCTTGAACGAGTTAACTGGCCAAGATAGTCAGCCATTCATTTCGATTGAGTACTTCGGCCATCATCCTTTAATAATTATACACTTAATGAAATTAATAATGCGATGGTGGTTCGTGCAGGCTGGATGCACTCTGACGGCTTAAGAAGTACCCGTTATCCGGTCGGGTTTCCGGCTGCCGAGGAGCAATGACTTTGGCCAAGTTGGCGGAAATTGCTCGACCTTGGTTACCGACAATGGTCATTTTATTTTCTTAATTAGCTCTCGGGACCAAAAATTATAAATATGGATTTCACCCCATTTTTTGAAAAATAAACCATATAATTTTTAAAGATGAATGATATAAAGAGGATGCAGCTAATAATAAAATATCTGGTGTGACTGGCGCACTGCACACAACTTTCTCTTACCTTCGGTAATCGAAAGTTCAGTACTGTGCTTGTCTCATCGGATGTTTTTGTATCGATATATATTTAGTTTCACATAGCACCTTCGTTCCAAACTTGCGTTTTAAATGTTGACTGCTTGATATAAAATATGGTTATTTTTCAAAATTTTAATCTCATATTTGGATTATTTATAAACAATAGAGAATCCTAAATAAATACAAAATTTCATTAGAATTGGAAAGAATTTTTTAAAATGTGTAAAAAGTTTGAAAGGGGACCTACCCACCTACCCCCTTTTGAATCGAAATTAACATGCAAATCCCCATAGGGATTTAACATTGGCTCTATGGAAGGAAGAGCCGGAAAATGTATTTGAAAAATCTGAAATACTACATCTGTAAAGTGCACTTCAAAACACTTTTAGGGCGAAATGAGAATATACATTTTAAAGAGCATCTAAAAAATAATTGATTTTTGAATTTTAAAAAATTTTGGTGGAGGGAATTTTGAGAAAATCGAAAAAACCTAAAAAAGTACATCAATAAAGAACTAATATTTTTTGTAAACTTTATTCAATTCTGTGACGAGGTTTTTGGTTACCCTTATGTTAACTGCTACAGCTGACCTGAAAAATTAAACAAATATTTAGAAAATACTTAGAGATTTTTTAAATTGAGACCTGAAAAATTAAACAAATATTTAGAAAATACTTAGAGATTTTTTAAATTGACCAAAAACACACCTTAGATCCTGTGCGGCGAGTGTAGCTGTAGCAGTTAACATAAAGGTAATATTTTTTGGCCGATTTTGTTCAAAAACTTATTTTGAGTGTCCGGGAGGGTGGTAACTAACTTAAATATAAAATTTCAATCCTGTAGCTCAATTCCTTCATGCTAAAAATCGTTACAGACACACAGACAGACCAATTTGCGGAACCCACTTTTTTGGACTCAGGGGACCTCAAAACATATCCATCATAATCTCGACATCGAATTTTTTGACATGATCGCAATACTTTCTCTCTATATATTTCAAATATAGGGTAAGAGAAATTAAAAATAATAAAAATAATTGTTTATACTTGCTTATATGAGGCATTCATGCCCTCAAAGCCCCCCCCCCCCCCCCCATAAATTTGTATATAAATAAATAAATAAATTGCTGCCAAAAATCTTTTAAAGGATTTTATATAATTATTTTTTATATTAATTAAAATAAATATATTAGAAATAAATTTATTTGTTGTAAAATTATCTTAAATTTAATATAGATTACCAAAAGTGGTTACTTGTCGATTTTTATGAGGGGATGGTCCGATTTAAAATACTTAATTTTAGGCAAATTTGTTCTTTATTATCTTAAATTTTTTATATAGAGACTTATAGTCGTATAGACTTTTATATAGGACAATCCATCCTTAAAAATGGACAAGTAACCACCTTTGGTAGTCTATATTGATGAAGTACTTGTCCAGTTTCAAATCTATTTCTAATGTGAAGAAAGTTTGGAAGCAGAGAGGCAGCCAAGAAAGAAAATTCTCTGAATCCTTTACCAATCAGATGGAGACGTTTCGGTCCATTTATTATGAACCATCCTCAGTCCATACACCAATTAATGGACTGAAGATAGTTCATAATTAAAGCCCGGATTCCTATGCAATTGTATATTCTATTTGATAACATGTACGTCCCGGAAAACCAACTTTCCATCCGATTCATGTCCCTTTGGCACTAGGGTTCAAATTTTATATTGCATATTTAAAACTTTTTGCATTTTTTTTTTTAATAAAAAGTTTTATTTTATTTAAATTTTTTAATTTTCTGGTTCAAGAGTGTTTCTTAAACCTGAAGTAATGCTATCTGACGAATGTCCGCACATTCTAAGTTCCAGGCAAACAACATTTGTCCTGAAGAAAGGCGAAAAATCGGTCGAAACGTCGACAATTGTATTAAATAAAGCGAAAGAAAAATAAATATTTTTTTCTTTAATTGCCTTCAGCTGCCCTACTTTTTTATTGTTAATTATATGTTCAGCCACTTCTTCTTCTTCTATCCTCGCCTGATTATTTCTGCGGTGCGGGGTCGGCGGTCCTTATTTTACTTCAGCCATTACCCTTGGAAATGAATAGTTTTAGAGAAATATTTAAAACTTTTTTTTTATAATGTGTTTATTTTGTTAGTTTTTACACTATTTCCTTCCCAAAATAAAATGCGATTAGTTTTACCGGTACATCAGTAGAAATCATGATTTACCTTTAATTGGAAGCCATTTACTTGTTTTTTTTTGTCATATATATTCCATATTTTGCTGCATATTTTAATACTCGTACTGCATATTATATGACATAATTAGGGGTTTTATTGCATAAAAATCCGGGCTTTATTCATAATAAATGGACCAAAACGTCGCCAGGTGATTAGTATAGCA
This sequence comes from Euborellia annulipes, assembly GCA_023213315.1. Lineage (NCBI taxonomy): Eukaryota > Metazoa > Arthropoda > Insecta > Dermaptera > Anisolabididae > Euborellia > Euborellia annulipes. The sequence goes on along the minus strand of JAKCPI010025700.1, from coordinate 187,118 downwards.
TTCAGAGAACCATCTCCACTCCATTAATTGATGTATGGACTGAGGATGGTTCATAATAAATGGACCGAAACGTCTCCATCTGATCGGTAAAGAATTTTCTTTTTTGGCTGCCTCTGCTTCCATATTTCCTTTACTAAGATATACAGCCACAACTTGCACCTCAGTATTTCTAATGCTTATTCACCCTCTTTAAAATGAATGGGGAAACAACAAAAAATTTTTGACCTTTTTGCCCAACCAATTTTTTTTCATCTCCAAATCTCCCTACAAACCGTCTCTATCCAGGGTTCTCACGGATTTGTTGACCCCTATATTTCTTCTATATTCTCCCTCAAGGGAATATATAAAAAAAAGCTGTTTAATCACTTTCAAAGCCCATACTAATTAAATATATTTATGTTCGCATTGTTTAATAAAGAATCTAATTTTTTTATAAATAAGTAAATTCGTAGAAAAAATACAATATGAAATCACAACGAAATTTTACTATAAATTTTTTAAGCCATACGTTCCCCATTCTTCCAGTTGATTTAATTTCGCTACGCTTGACGGATGATTTGAGATTTAAATTTAAAAAACCAATAACTTAAAACTTAATTAAGCTTAAATTATATAAAATTTTCTTTAACAAATATTGTTTTAAGGCAGTCTAGAAAACCAAACAGAATTCTGATTTTTATTATTTTGATTAAACGACGTTTAATTATTAATATTTCAAGACGAAAAGAGTGTTGGGTGTAACCAAATTTGTTTTTATTTATTAAAAAAAATTTCCGCTGATAACCAATAGAAATTCAAAATAACAAGATCATCAAAATCCAAAAATAAATTTATTATTCGTCATCGTTAAAATTATTATTTTCGATGAATAAATAAAAAATTCCTAAATTTTTGTATTTTAAAACATTAGTTATCGATACGCCTGCGCTGAGCACAGAAAAAAGCTATCGGCGATGCTTTCCTGATGAGCTGGTTGCCTATGACTCACGGGAAAAAATAAAAAATAATAATTAAATATTTTACTAATCCAATAAAATTACAGAATAAAAACTTTCGTTTATAAAAATAAACTTTTTTTTTACCATAAATATATGGCAGACATCTATTTGAATATTTTAAAGATTAATAAAAATTCATTACTAAACTTTACTTGTCCTTCATAAATATAATAATTTCAAATTGAAAATCAATAATTTTATATTATTTAAAAAAATATCTGGTTGAAGTCTTTTGTTTGTTTGTTGTTTTTTCAATTATAAATTTGTATTGTAGTTGTTTGGACCTAGCCACCGAGGACCAGTTGGTGCGTCTAGGCTAGTCGTTAATAAATTTATTTATTTAATCCCAGTCTGGATTATTGAAATTATTGTTTATTGTCTTTCATTGATTGGTAATAAATTTTGTTTTCTACCTTTATTTTTTGATTCCACTCAATATCTGGTATTAAATTCTATAAAAGATGAAATCGTCTTACTTGATTGAATCATAAATTTATATCCCATCCAATAATTGAATATTGAAAATGGCGGAATCTCTTCTTTTGATTTCTTTTATATTTCTACTTCATTACTAAAATTTCAAAGGTTTTATATTTCGAACAAAAAAAAAAAAAAATTGATTGGCATTAATTTATAACCTCTCGAATTTAATTTAATTAGCACTTTTCAATATTTTCCTCTCTGGAGTGATATTCTAGTGGAAAATTGGTGTGAAAAGAAAACCCAGCATATAATTTCAACAATTTTTTTTTTTTTGTTTTAATTAGATGAATACACATTTATTCTTATCTATTTAATTATCATGCCGAAACAATTGTTTACTTTATATTCACATTGAATTAATGTTATCAAAATGAGTCCATTTAAATGCTTTTTAAATGATTTTTATCCTCATCTCCCACCTTAGTTGCAAACTGTTGACTGCTTGAAATAAACTATGGTTATTTTTCAAAATTTTAACTCATATTTGAATATTTTAAGAATCCTAAAAAATACAAAATTTCATAAAAATTAGAAAATCTTCTTTTTAATGTGTAAAATGTTCCAAAGGGAATCGAAATTAACATGCAAATCCCAATAGGGAATTAAATTTGGCTCTATGGAAGGAAGAGCCTGAAAATGAATTTGAAAAATCTAAAATACTACATCAGTAAAGTGTTCTCCAAGCAATTTTCACAAAAAATTTTACTGATATACTTTTTAAAGATCATATGGAAGATAGTTGATTTATGAATATTAATCAAAATCGTTGGAGCGAATTTTGAGAAAATCCAAAAAAAAAAAAAAAAAAACTGAAAAAGTACATCAGTAAAGTACTAGTTATTTTTGGCCGATTATGTTCAAAAGCTTATTTTGAGTATTCGGGAGGGTACCTAACTTAAATATAAAATTTCAATCCGGTAGCTCAATTCCTTAAAATCGTTACACACAGACAGACCGATTTGCGGGACCCACTTTTTTGGGCTCAGGGGACCTCAAAACATGTATATCCACCAAAGTCATGACATCGAATTTTTGATTAGCTTGGCGCCAATCTAACATAGTTTTTATTTAATATTATAGTTTTGAATTCCAATAGAATTAAATTTTTACTTGATGAATTGAAAATTCATGGCAGTTCAAACGAGGTCTTTTCTATAAACTTTTAACGAATGATGATTCATTCTTGATGATAAGGAATGCCAAATGAACCCAAGCAAGTTTTAAATCTATGACCAGCATTTTTAGTTATAAATTTTATAAATTTCAGAATTATTTGAACTGTCTATCAATTTATTTTAAATTCCATCAAATAAGACCAGTGATTTTTTTATATCACTGGTTTTTTTTCCACCAAATAACTGACGTTCTTTCTCTGTTATTGAGAAAAAAAAACGACTTAGCATGTGGGGAACAGATTCTTTCTAGCAATCTGAGCCAAATTCAAATAAAAAGAATAGGTATATGTTTCATCTACAAGTCGTTCTAGTGAGATGTTCAACGAATTGGAAATATTAAATAAAAAATATTAATTTTTTTACAATTGAATTAATTAAAATTAAAAAATATTACACAGTTGATTTACTATTTCTTTAAAATTTTAAATATTTACTATTTCTGGTATACAAAACAAACACATCACACCAGATTTTTTTTTATTAATAATAAAAGGGCTTTAATAGGTAAAATATTAATTTTAAAATCGCTCTTAATATATTGAAACACTTATACCCGTATTTATAGTCATTGCTTGAGCAACAAGGAATCCTTATACCTGTATAAATGTATAGATATAAGGATTCCTTCTTCCTCAAGGAACCTCTATGAATACGGGTATTTGATATATAATTCGACCAAGGTCATTAATTTAACCACAACTATAATATCCTAATTCGTGGTCAAGCCATATTAAAAAAATTTAATTAATTTTACTTTATTAATAATTTAATCATTTTTGGAGTAAAAAATATTTATTGATTACTAGTGATACAAAAAATTATCATTGAACTTTACAAACATTAATGACGTCAGACCAAACTCATCATGATTCATACCACCTTTGATTTCATACGTAAATAAAGTAAAACTTTCATAAATCTCTTTTTATCAAAAAATTCCTTTAATAAATTTTATTAAATTTGCCTTAGTGAAGTTAACAAAGTCAATGTGGTCGTTTTTTTTTTTTTTTTTTTTTTTTTTTAATATAGACCTACCAATACCTTGTTCAAATATCATTTCTAATATGTTAAGAGTTCTTGTAAGTCTTCCAACACTTTGATGGATATTTAACTATATAGATGTTACTGTCTCTGTGGAAGAATTGTGTATTGATTAAATATGACCTCGAACAATTTTGGACAAAATCCAAAATTTTATATCATGATGTATATTTAAATTAAATGCTTTTGTTACATAGATAATATGCACCAATTTTAAAATTAAAAATAATAAATATTTTTATTAATACATTCACACATGTAATCGTCTTAAAAAATAAATAATAATTTATACACAGGCTATTGGAAGATGAAGGAGAAAAAAAACACCTGAAGGTCCCTCTTCTGGGGCCATCGTCAGTGCATATATGAAATTCTAGAGAGTGATTGTCACTAACATGTATCAAATAAGTACTCACACAGGGGTTGCGAGTATAATTGCCTCATTCGAATTTACGCAGAGTTTATATACCAACCACTCTTGAAACCAATGTTTTATGATTTTTGTGACTACTGCTCTTTATATTTTCATATATGCACTGATGATGGCCCGAATGAGGGACGAAATATTTGCAATAGAGATAATTTATACACTATATTATTTATATTATTGACTCACATCTCGGAAAATATATGTTCACTTGGTCATCTGCTAAACAAGCTGAAACCAACAATCATTGGTTATACACATTTTTTTTCAAAATTGTGAATTAAAGTCTTAAGGAGGCAAGCTGTTCGCATGTTTTGCTTATAAGATGGCGTTAGGGGTCTTAAAAATTTAGCTAAAAAGTCCAACTATTACCAAAATTTGCCAACAGATGGCAGGATGGTAGGGCTATATTTAATCTCATGGATTAGTTTAATTTTCGTTGATCTTTTAATAATGAATAGTTTATAAATATATTATATATCATTTATAAAATATATTGTTAATTTTAATATAAAAAAAAATATTTTTTATTTAATCATAATTTTAATAAAAAAGCATTCTATTATGTAAAATGCTCACGAATTGAAATCATATTAAAAAAACCGCATAAAAAATATTTTAACAAGACTGTGAGTGTTGTTTATTGGTGAGGCCAAACATCCCATGGCCCCCGGGAATCGAACCCAGGATCTCCGCCTTTCCGGGGCATAGGCGTGCTGTCCATTCCCGGGGGCCATGGGATGTTTGGCCTCACCAATAAACAACACTTACAGTCTTGTTAAGTCCGAATCGAGGTATTTTGAATACTGTTATTTTATTCAAATATATTGATTGATTTCAAAAAATATTTTAAAATGCCTTAGCACAGACACATATTCAATCTTACTACCAATTCAAAGGGGAAAATTTTTTTGACATACGTACTTTCAAAGAAAAAAAGTAAAAAATTAAAATCCAATATCTATTTCGTTATCAAATGTGAATTCTTACTAGTTTACTAGTTTGAAGAAGTGGAAAAAACCCTTGTTATAATATTCATTTTTTTTTTCATACAAAATCGAAATAACGAAATCAATATGTTATGAATAATTTTTTTTTTTCAAATTACACCTTTGAGAACATAAAGTTTTGATTACTACTCATATATCTTTAAATATATTTATTGTTTACTGAAAATGCAAATAATTTCCTTTCGGCCGAGAGAATTTTAAATACAAAATTTCGACAAGCAGTCATTCAATGAAAGTGATTATATGAAATAGATTGGACCGTTTAGGATCATCTTGTGAATCTGAATCAAGACTTCCCATTCGCTCACAGAGCCAAAAATAATCTCTTCCTTAGAAAGAGACGGAGAGAGGTTTTCTTTTTCTTAATACATTAACGCGAGAAATTGTTTTCCACTTAGAAATCACATCCTCTACTATGAAAGCTTGATATATCAGGCATTAGACATCTAAAGATGCCCGGGCCTGCCAAAGGAAAAAAATTCATTAAATAATATAAAATTTATTTTTTATTTTTATTATTCAAAATAGCTCTCTGGGATTTATCACTCCTGATCTTCTGTTAGTGGATAACACAAAAATTTTGACGATCCCTACTAATTTTTGAAATACTATTCTACTTATTTCAAAAATAGATATTCCGATAAATATTTTTATTAGAGGAAGAGTTGGTTTGTCTCTAGGGCTTCGGTTTTAGAAATTTCTCTCTATTTTTGTATTTTTTCTTACATTTTCTAATACGAAATTTATGTTGAATAAAATAATAAAATTTTTAATTAACTCAAAAACATAACTAGTCAAACTATTATTAAAGACCACATTCAGAAACAATTTTATAACAAATTTTAACTTAAGAGAAATTTTTTCTTGTTTGTTTTTTGAAAATTTGAATAATAAAACATTTCTTTAGTTCAATAGTTATGTATAAACAGTAAGAAAAAATTTTAACTAAAAAAAAATCATTTATACGAGTACTTATTATTTTATTTGTTTATAATTATTAAGGGGCCTCAGGAGCGCAAATTGATTCTTTAGTCGGAAACTACTGAGGAATTTTAAACTAATTTTTTATGAGTTTTTTAAATGATTTAAATTCGTGAGCATTTTACATAATAGAATGCTTTTTTTAAATTACGATTAATTAAAAAATATTTAAATATTTTTTAATTAATTCCCCAAAAAAAAAGGGGGGGCCCCGGGGGGCAACCCCCGGACCCCCCGATTGGTACTCAGAGTGCCCTAACCACTAGACCACCATATTTATTGAAAATGCAAAAAACTCTATTATAAAAATTGTAATTTTTAAATCTAAAAATGTAAAAATCATTAATATCCAACTTATAATAAATAATTAAATGAAATGATAACAAAGTAAAAAATAAATTTCTTATTTATTTAAAAATTAATGGCCAAATAATTCAGCACTCTTGCAAAAGATGGCAGACTTGTCTCACAGCCGGCATTATAATTCTATATTTTTATATTTTCATACTGTTATAAATGATATACAATATATAAAAATTCCATTTATAAACTATTCATTATTATAAGATCAACGAAAATTAAACAAATACATGAGATTAAATATAGCCCTACCATCCTGTCATCTGTTAGCAAATATTCCTAATAGGTGGGCTTTGACTGAAGAGCCGAAGATCAAATTTTTCTAATCGTAGTTTTTGAATACGAGTCCAAAATTTTACTTTAAATGGTACATCCAAAATCACTAGCTGTCACCCTTTGCATCCTCCTCCTTTTTTTTTGGACAGAAAAAAATGAATATCTTGATTTTTTGTCATACCGAACTTCTTTATTAATGCTAATTTGAATTTTGAACTAAATCATAAGCCAATTACTCTGTACTTCGCTTCTCCTACACAACAAATTTCTGTTCACCCCTGTTAACAATATCCTGCGACCGCCACTGACCAGAATAATTATTATTTTTTTCCATTTCTTAATTCTCATGATTTGTTAATTCTATTTAGATATATATTTACAAACACCAAAATAATTATTTTCATGCGAAATAATTGTAACCCTGAATACATTATGGTTCACCTATTCTTAAAACTCCCTCCACTTACAATCCAGAGGCGTACGACCATAACGTTGGCATTGAAATTAATAGAAACTTTCTCCATATCTTAGTTAAGGAATAATGATTTATATTTTAAAACTAAGTTTTAATTCATTATTAACCGGTTCAAGTTGAACATGGAAATCAATCTGTAACTGATAACGTTGGAGAGAATGATTCGTACGATCTCGTAATTCATAATCTAAAAAGACACATGACCTACCTAATTATAAACAAATAGATTGGAAAAAAAAATTTCAGGTGACAAAAAATAACCAACCTAACAAAATTTTGAATTCCTTATAATATAACGAAAAAAATAGAATATCAATTTAAATGAATCACTATTACTATCTTCACAGAAACAGAATAGAAATATTTCCCAATATAAAATATAATCTTTAGAAATAATACAAATACAGTATAAGAATTTATTAGAAAAATGTAAACTAGATAATTTCACAATGGTCAAATTTTATGATAAACTATAATAATTATATCTTAAAGCTTTTTTTTTATTTTCTTTTGAATAAGGAAGAGGATGCACCCAACAATTGAGCTTCTTTAATTATTGAGCACTCTTAGGAACGTTTCGGCTAGGTTCCATCCTGCCACCTACTATTCAATTTTTAACTTTCTCTTACCTATATATGTAATATATTGAAAGTATTGCGATCATGTCAAAAATTCGATATCGAGCTTTTGATGGAAATGTTTTGAGGTCCCCCGAGTCCAAAAAAGTGGGTCCCGCAAATTAGACTGTGGGGGCATTTTTAAGCATGAACATGGGCGTAACTAGGAAATTTGACTGGGGGGCCATGGGACCAACCATCCTCGCTGGGGGGGGGGCATGGGATCAGCCATCCTCCGGGGGGTCTGGAAGGCCCTATATCGACTCAATTTTTCGTGAGGCGATGAGCCTTCTGGTGGGGCCACGAGCTTTCTGAGGAAACTTTAACCTAAATATATTTTATAAATTTGTCTCTTGATTGTTATACATCCGAAAGAAATTTTCTAAAAAAATCTTTATATCTCCTTTCAATTCATTCAATTAGAAATGTTAGTATAACTGGATGCGAAAATACGAGAGTTTATGTTTATAATAAAAAGCTTTTTTGTTTAGGTTAACTCTCAAAATAATTCACCTATTGACTATTTCTTTTTTTTTTTCTTTTAATTCAGCTACTATAAAATATTGTGAGGGAAAGAAAGAGAGAAAATAATATGAGGACTTATCAATGCACTATAAGTAAAAAAAAAAAAAAAATAATAATCTAAATTTATTTTCAAATTTTAAACAACTTATACGTGATAACAGCGAGTTATCGTATCGTTTAAACTTCTTTTAAATTTTGTATATAAAGTAATTTAATTTGTTGCTTTATTTTTAATTTTAATGCAAGTTCATTATCTCATATTTTTTAATTTGTAATTCAAATAATAATCCGGTTGTTTAATGTATGGGTAGCTAGTGGACCTATTGTTAGTGTGTAATGCAGAAACCCACTTCCAGGGAATAAATTCTCTTCGGTATTAAGGGTTTTTTGAAGTTACCTACTTAATAAAGACATGACTTATAAAAAATTATTAAAAATAAAAATTGAAATTATTTTAAATAAATATTATAATTAATTAAAAAAAAAATTATTTATTCAACCAATATTTAAAAATTGAAATGCGTAAACTGAAGCTGAAGTTAGTTTCGTCCCTATTTATTTCAAATGATTATTAGCTAATTCAAATGAAATAAATTTTTCTCGCTTGGGACGGGAAGCGAACCCGGGACCCTAGGCACGAGAAGCTAATGTCTTCTCTCACGGGTCACGGGCTTTTTAAATACTTTATAATTAACTAAATTCACTCAATCATATTTAAAATTCAATATATTAATGAATATTTAATATCAATTTTGATTTTGATGAGAAATTATTTATTTTTTAAATGGCTTATACAATTGCTTCGTCAATGACGATTTTTTGCTCATAAAAATACAGTTTTTATTTTAAAGTTGTTATTATTAGTCGACTGCTTTGTACAATGTCCAGTTTCGCTTTTTGATTGTCTTCAGGATCTAAAATCAGGGTAGCTAAAAAAACACTTTTTTAGATTTTGACCAGGGCAAGTGGCTAAAACCGTCCAAAATTGGTTTTAACCACAATTTTTATTTCCTCTTACCTAAATATGTAATTAATAGGTAAGGGGAAGTATTGACTTTGTCATAAATTTGATGTCGAGATTTTGATGGAAATTCACGTTTTGTTCAAAAAAGTTGGTCCCGTAAAATGGTCTGTCTGTCTGTGAACAAAATATCTCAAGAACGAAAAGAGCTAAGATGTTGAAATTTGAGTTAGGTAGCCCCGTGGCCCGAAACACGAATCTTTTAAACAAAATCGGCCAAAAAGTACTAGTACTTTACTGATATACTTTTTCAGTTTTTTTTTTCGATTTTCTCAAAATTCGCTCTCACGATTTTGATTAAAATTCATAAATCAATTATTTTTTTAGATGCTCTTTAAAATGTATATTCTCATTTTGCTCTTGAAATCTTTTGAAGCTCTTGTACTCCATAGGAAATAGAGGAGAAATGGTTGCCATATAAACAAAATATAAATAAATATTATTCCTCTTCTTGAATATAAATTACATTTTAAGGATATCTTATGTGTTATCGAAAACTAAATATATCCTGGTGCTTGCTTTTTGTGGTATGGGTCAAAAGTGTTCGCCTGCCGCCCAATCCGACAAAAATTAATTTAAATTGTGTTGGATACCAATCAATTTGAATAAATAGGGAAGGGGGTCTAAATGGCCTCCGATGCCGAAAAAGGCCTTAAATTAAAAAAAAACAATCCCTACACTCTGGTGTAAATATAAAAGTTATTTTTAAGCTCAGTTTTTTAGATCTTCCATTCCTGAATCGTTTATGTTTTATGTAATTTATATAATTTTCCTCAATATATAAGCATACTAAGCCTTTATGAAATTTATTTATTTCATTAAAAACCACTGGTCAAGATTGGATTAAAACCAGGACGGTTAAAACCGGTTTTAACCTGTGGTTTTAAACACCCTGGTTTTAACTAAACCACCCTGCCTAACATTTATAATTTCAGACAGGGTGGTAATAAGATAATCATAAATTGAAACTGATCATTGTACAAAGCAGTAGACCAATAATAACAAGTTTGAAATAAAAACTGTATTTTTATGATTTGACTAAAAAACCCTCATTGACTAAACCAACTAAAAATTTTAATATCTATTTTACAGTATAATTTATAAAATTAATTACTTATGCCTCAATAGTAAAACCTCATTATTTATTTCTCATCTTATTATCTCATAAATTATTTATTTTTAATCTTATTTTTATATTTTTTCCTCCAATTTTCTTACAGCTTCCTCGTCAACACTAGGATCTGATTGTGTGTGTAGTTTATTTAAAACAGATAATTTATTGTTATTACATTCAACATCTATAACAATAAATTATCTGTGCAGGTCCTGAAGATGGATGAATTCGAAAACAAAATTGCAATTGTTTGACCTGAAAAATTATAAAATAAATATTTAAAAAATTTTTAAAATTTTTTAAATAAACTACACATACAATCAGATCCTAGTGTTGACGAGAGAAGCTGTAAGAAAATTGGAGGAAAAAATAAGGTAACCTCGTCTCAGAATCGAATATTAAAATACTTATTTTTATATATTGTCAAAGGTTTACTTATTTAATTTATCCTCTTGCTTTGAATGTAAACAAAAAAAAAAACCCAAGCCTTATTATTATATAATCTATCTGATTTTGGTTGAAAGGGGAATAGAGGAAGTAAAAAAAATTTTTCTCTAATTTTATTTGACTATATTATGTCAACTTGAGCTTTTTGGCAATCCTGAGTTGTGAGTCTGACTCACCACTAATTAATTAAACTCTGCTGCAGCATAACACTAATACATTTATTCTTCTTTTGACACTGTCAAAAAAAAATGCATATATTCTTCATTCTCGTACTCCTATTATATTTTTCTTTGTTAAAAGTAGAAAAATTTGGATTAATCTTGTTAAGCTAGCTAGATAGCATTTTAGAACAAATTTAATTATAACACGAGTTCTAAAACTTTTCAAGTTCACGGTGTAGGATATTTTATTATTAGCTATGTCTATTTTTCAGTTTTTGCAGTTTAAAATAAAAAACTATGGGCTTTTTAACATTAGTTGTTATTATCATTTTTAAAGCATATTAAATTTGACAATTCAAGCCAAACCACAGTTTCGTATGTTTAATAGTTTTTGAGATATGATGCAATTCCATATAGGGTTATTTAAAACTTGTATTATTGAAATTTTTGTTTTTTAAGATTACAGGAGAACTATAAGAGTTAATGACCCCGTTATGCGCCTAAATGAAAGGTACTTAAATGTGCTAAAACTCAATTTCTCACTATTTTTCTCTAAGCATGAGCGGTTATGCCGATATTCGGCTTAAAACATAAGTAAAATTGAAAATTGTAACATTTCTGAAAACCATGCTCATATTTCAAGCATCATATCTCAAAAACTATTAAACTTACGGAGCTGTGGTTTTGCTTGAATTGTTTCAAATTTAATATACTTTAAAAATGATAATAACAACTAATGTCAAAAAGCCCATAGTTTTTGAATTAAACTGCAAAAACTGAAAAATGTCCGAAAATTTTGAAGTTTTTCTCGTACTACATATATATATATTAACATATATAGGTAAGAAAAACTAAAAAACACATGTTTAGGGCTTTCTTTTGAAAGTCGCTTACATTGAGTTGGTACATTAAATAACAATGCTTTCTATGGTCAGTTTGTTTATCTGAATAAAATAAAATTGAAAATTTCAAATATCAAATTTTATATTTAAAAATATTTTCAGACACATGATGAAAATATTTTTGTTCATTATACTATCCGCAAAATATATTTCTCTGCTTATCAAAATCATAAAAGTGAAATTTGGAATTACATTATCTTCTTTCTCATGTGACATAATAATAGAAAAAAAATTATCTTCTATTATTCTTTATTGAAACAAATAGCTAACAAAAAGTAAAGAACAATCGTAAATGGCCTCTTAAAACGTCAATTCAATTATGAGAGTTTTCATTGTACTTGAATTCAAGGAACCCCTTTACTCAAATTATCATTCTCTTTCAATTGCGTGACTTTTTGAAAAAAAAAAAAAAAAAAAATTCTTTATTATTTTTAATATTAATAATTTACTTACAATAGCCAAACATCCCTTTGTTGTCTTTAATTTTTTATAATTCCCAGGGGTGGCGGATTTTTTTTGACTATTTTTTGGCAATATTCCTATTTATTCATAACCTTTATCTTTATAATTGCCTTAGTTTTTGGTTAAGGCTATAGAGTACAATTAATAAATTAAAACTTATTCACACTTATTATTCACGAGAACAAACAAATTAACATTCTAAATGGAAAATTTTATTTAAGAGACCTATTGTCAGACAAAAAGTAACAATCATTCTTACCTTCAACACTATATTCTATCCTAATCATATTGAATTTTTTTTACTTTCTTTTACTCTATATCTGAAATATATATAGAGAGAAAGTATTTCGATCATATCAATAATTCGATGTCGATATTTTGATGGATATACATGTTTTGAGGTCCCCTGAGTCCAAAAAAGTGGGTCCCGCAAATTCGTCTGTCTGTGTGTAACGATTTCCAGCATGAAGGACGACGAAATAAGCTTTTGAACAAAATCGGCCAACAAGTACTAGTACTTTATTGTACTTTTTTAGTTTTTTTTTTCGATTTTCTCATAATTCCCTCCACCAAAATTTTTTTTTAATTCAAAAATCAATTATTTTTTAGATGCTCTTTAAAATGTATATTTTCATTTCGCCCTAAAAGTGTTTTGAAGTACACTTTACTGATGTAGTAGTTAAGATTTTTCAAATACATTTTCCGGCTATTCGTTCCATAGAGCCAATGTTAAATCCCTATGGGGATTTGCATATTAATTTCTATTCAAAAGGGAGTCAGTCCCTTTCCAACTTTTTACACTTTTTTAAAAAATTATTTCCAATTCTTATGAAATTTTGTATTTATTTAGGATTCTCTATTGTTTATAAATAATCCAAATATGAGATTAAAATTTTGAAAAATAACTATAGTTTAATTTGATGTGTTATGGCTGTGGAGATTCAATCAGGAAACCGAAATGGAAACTTTGCAGCCAGGAGATTAAATAAAAAAATATTTTATTTAATTTTTACTTGCCGACTATACTATAGTTTATTTCAAGCAGTCAACATTTAAAACGCAAGTTTGGAACGAAGGTGCTATGGGAAACTAAATATATCTCGACACATAAAATCTGGTGTGCACAGCTTTCTCTTACCAAGGGGTAAGAGAAAGTTGTGTGCTGTGCGTCAGTCACACCAGATTTGTTTAGTAATATAATGATTTAAACCCCCAAAAAGTGATGTCCGTCTGTGTGTTTAGAAAATGAAATGAGCTACGAAGTTGAAATTTTATATTTAAGTTATGTACCTTTTCAGACACTCAAAATAAGCTTTTGAACAAAATCGGCCAAAAAGTACTAGTACTTTACTGATGTACTTTTTCAGTTTTTTTTTTCGATTTTTTCAAAATTCGTTCTATTTTGATTAAAATTCATAAATCAATTATTTTTTAGATCTTCTTTAAAATGTATATTCTCATTTTGCTCTCAAAATTGTTTGAATCAAACTTTATTCTTGTACTTCATAAGAAAGAAAAGGAGAATTTCTTGCCATAGTTACAAAATATAAATATTTTTTTTAAATTCTAATTTATTACCGGAAACTAAATATATGCATACACAAAAAATCTGGTGTGACAAGTACAGAACACAATTTTCAATTACCGAAGGGAAGTGTACTGTGCGACCAATCACACCAGATTTTTTTGAAATATAGCCTAACATTTCTGAAAGTATATCTCAATTTTGTTTAACATTTCATTAGTTTTAAATTTACAGAAAATCTTTTCCAATTCGAATTTTTTTTTTAAAGTAATTTTATTATGTAATTTTACTGTGGGTGGTTTTTTATTTTCTTCCTTCTTTTTTCTCTAATATTAATTTTGACAGGTCGGGGGAAATAGTAAGATTTAGGTGTTAGTCTCTCTCTTATATTTCAAGGATCGAAAAAAAAATATATTTATTTAAAAACATTTTTTGTTAAGTCATAAAAAAGTGTAAACTGAGCTGGATAATCTTTGTTGACATTGTTAAATAAGTGTATACGTGAATATTTCTTAATCAGCATTTAAAATTTCAAATAGGAGCAGTTTATCAGATTTTTCACACTCAATTCAGAAATAACTATCATCAAACAATTCTATTAGATTTCCCTAAAGATATCATTAGATCTGAACAGCTATTAAATTATTAATTTCGTTACCTGACTGACTCATCACGAGATAACAAATTTCATTATCTAATTTCGTTTAAAAAAAGATTTTGAACAGATGTATTAATTAATAATTGTATTCAATAATATAATAAAGGCACTAATTTACCAATAAGTCAGTCAAGGAGAATGATAATAATTTCAATTTAAAATCAGTATTCTTTCATTGCTGTCAACATTGGAATTTAGCATACAGCCTACACATGGCTAATTTATAAAACGCGCAAAGATTCAAATTCAATTTTTCATAATCAAATTCTTTATATAGAAATTAAAAATGATTTTTTTATCATTTCTAAAAATTCTTGTTGTCTAGAATCACCTCTGAATAGTAATATTTGATTTTTATTTGTTTTATACATTGTATTAGATAGTTTTCTTATGACAGACAATAAATAGAGACATTTCTGTCACAGATCAACCATTCCTCTTGAACAAATTATAACTATCTAATAGATAAGTAATTAAAAAAGCTGCAAAACAAGAGAGATGTATATCACACACCTAGTTTATATAATTTTTCTATATTTTATACCTTTCATTTTTGAAAATTTTTTCAAAAAGAAAAAAAAATATAGTAATTTACCTATATATTTGTTGATGAGCCCCTCTTTTGATGTCAGATATCCAAAGGCATTTGTAGTTTTATCAGATGATAAGAGGATAAGCGGCTGTGGCACGAGGTAAGCGGTTAAAAAAATGAATCAAACGTCCGTGTTGGACGAAGAACGCGCAAAGAATGCAAAAATTCAAAAGGCTGACTGGCTACACGCCGCAGCCGGTGAGGCCACCAGTGCCATTGCCGCCGCCGCCGCCACCACCGCTTACTTGCTGATAAGCCTCGCCCCTTATCTCAGCCGAGTCATTCTCTGAAGAGGCTAGTGTCTAATATCCGGCAGACAGTGTCTTCGGTTCGATTATCCGCTTGAACATTCCCCTTCTTAATTTTTGAAAATAAATTTCTGAAACATATGGTCCTTCCAGCAAACGAAGGGATAATTACTTATCTTCTTTTGGGGATATTATACCCAATTCTCACTTTATAATCCATTCTCATGTTCCCTAGATCTGGCTTTCATAAAATGGATTCAATCTTTTGTTTATAGAAAATCAGAGATTTTGAATAACTTAAATTATAACAGGAAAGAAACAGGAGCAGTAAAAAAATATAAAGACTCCGATTTTCACAAATTAATAAGATGTTTGGGGAGAATTTTATTATCCCATCATCTTACACTCATGAATAAGTAAGATGGGACAACTCACCCGTACATACATGTATGATACATAAATATGCATGTATTGTGCAGTGAGCGCCACAATTAAGTCCCCACCTGGGTGCTAGCAGCTTGAGTATATGGTATATAGTGAAATAACAATAGGTAACAGAACCAGGCAACCAGGATATCAGTCTATCTTTCCAAGTGAGTTCATATACCCGAATGCCGTGCAGTGGTCTAGTGGTAAGGGCACTCCGAGTACAAATTGGAGGATCCGTGGTTCAACTCCCGGCGGCACACCCTATTTTTTCGGGTATATGAATTAATAAATATTTAATTATAAAGATATCAGTTTCCACGAAAGGAAACTCTCTGTTTAGGAAACCGTTTCAGTTTTTTTTTTTTTTTTTTTTTTTTTTTATTTAAAATAAATAAAATTTATATTATATTAAGAAAGGTTAATGGTCACCAAAAAATTTGTGGAGGGAGGATTTTTTTTTTTTAATAAATAAATTGATTTTTTTTTTTTTTAAATAAAAAAAATTTTTTCATTTTTTTTTAAAAAAATTTATATTTTTATTTTTTTTTTTTATATTAAAAATTTTTTTTTTTTTTTTTTTTTTGGGGTTTTTTTAAATTTTCCCAAAATTTAGTATTTTTTTGAGTTTCTCCCAGGGGCCCATATTGTGGGTACGTGGATGGCGACCATGAGCTGCCCGAGCTGGGACAGGCAGTCCTTCTGTTCTTTATATGTCTGTCTTTTTCTTCCTCTTTTCAACAAGCGTCAGACCGTGCGACGGACCTGCCTGTTCTATCCTTCTCTGTCGCAAAAACTCATGATAGGGTTGGAGGAAAAAAGTCAAGCCCGCCGACCCCGTATCGAGGGAATAAGGCGAAGACAGAAGAAGAGTAATTTTCTTGATTTATCATTAAACCTCTTAATTTACATTTAACTCCGGTTACATTTTCGTCATTTCTTAATTTTATTCTCTTCGGTCAGCTCTATTCGGTGGCTTACAGGAATAACCTATAATCTTACTCCACTAGGTTTGGGTTTTTTAAAACCTATTTACTAAATGTTGTTATCAAATTGAATGTTCTTTAGTCGATACTTAAATTGATATATAATCTGAATACAATTCAATTATTTATCAGATGACATACTGACTGAAATCTGTTAAGATTAATTTAAATATCAGGTGATTTTCACGTTTTTTTTTTCAACTCAATCTTTTTTATTACATTAAATATTGAATCATTATTTTGAAAATAAATAATGCCCTTTAGCTACGATCGTTATTTAATTAAATTAACTTTATTAAGTCCTGGGGGAGAGGGGGGGGGGGACTCTGCAAGATCGTTGCAGTCAAGCAATACAAAGCACGGTGGAACCTTTGCTGGATGGTCCTGAGGAACCAGCTTGTGGAAAACCCTGTTCCCATCAGTGTAATAACAAAAATTTTAAATATTAATCTCTATATATGTATATACCCTAATTTTAAATTTAAAAATTTTTTTTTTCCCCCCCCCCCCCAAAAATTTTATTCCCCTATTTAAACATTCCCCAAATTTGCTTCAATATGCAAGAGGAATAAGTAAATAAAAAAAAAAAACAAAAAACAAAAATCATTAATAATTTTTTTATTTTCTCTTCCCTCTATATATGTTAATATACATAGAGACAAAGTATTGGATTCATGTCAAAAATTCGATGTCGAGATTTTGATGAATGTACATGTTTTGAGGTCTCCTGAATACAAAAAAGTGGTTTTTGCGTCATGGTATGTGTGTGTGTCTGTGAACAAAATATCTCAAGAACGAAAAGAGCTAGGAAGTAGAAGTTTTATATTTAAGTTAGGGACCCCCCTGGCACGTGACACGAAGCTTTTGAACAAATCGGATAAAGAGTACTAGTACTTTACTTATGTACTTTTTCGGTTTTTTCGATTTTCTCAAAGTTCGCTCTAACAATTTTGATTAAAATTCAAAAATCAATTATTTTTTAGATGCTCTTTAAAATGTATATTCTCATTTGGCTCTCAAAGTTGTTTGAAGATGACTTTACTCATGTACTTCATAGGAAAGATAGGAGAAATGGTTGGTGTCCGTGGTAACAAAATATAAATATTTTCTCATGTTTATAAATTTTCCATCTTGAATTTTAATATGTTAGCGGAAACTAAATATATGTCGAGACAAAAAATCTGGTGTGACAGGCCCTGTCACACCAGATTTTACACTTCATAAAATCTACTTCATTTAATCGGCTGATGAACTAATCGTTTATAGCCTAGGTTTTGAAACGTTCAGTTCATTAATAAAAAGATAATAAATGAATAATTAAAATTTAATCATTCCAAGTTCAAGTTCAGTTAAAAAAAAACCAGAGACACTTAAAATGTGAATTAGCTTTTTAATTGATACCTGACATACAAAATAATATTTTTCAATTTATGACACTTTCCGTGACCTTGACCAAGAAATAAAATTACCATTCTGACACATAAATTTAATTTTTCATTTGGGGATGAGAAAATACAAATTTATATTATTTTTATTTATTGAAAATATATTTCTATAACTTTTTCTTCATCAAAGATCATATAATGTAATATCATTACATCAAACGAATAATTAATTCATTTGAATAATATTATTCCTTTAACACATTAACCGAATAAATTATTCAAATAATTCAGATGATTTTAATATTACACTTAAACATATTCCGACACCATATATTTATGAAAATTATTTAAATAGTTTTATCTAATATTATCAAAAGAAGCAAAGAAATAAATTTTAGATTTATCTATTTAGTAATCTAAATAAAAAAAATATTTTACTGATTCATTTTCCTTTAAATTCTTAATAAAATATTTCAATTAATAAAGATAAGTAAAATATTTTATCACATTTGTCTTTTTATGTATATTTTGGAGAATTGTTTTACATTTTACTTTTCCCTATCGAATATAATGAAATTAGAACATTTATTTACTCCTAAACTTTGAACAACAAATTTTCAACTGAAATACACGTTTTTCAGTTCCCTAAATCATAGTCGGTGTTTGTACCCAAAATATAAAATAAACTTCAAAAGAAAAATAATATAAAATTTTTCAAAATCTTGAAAAATTTTTAACACTAACTTCTTATTATTTATATTTTTATTTATTATTATTTTTACTCTCTCTTACCTATACAGTATGTTAATATATAGAGAGAAAGTATTGGATTCATGTCAAAAATTCGATGTCGAGATTTTGATGGATATACACGTTTTGAGGTCCCTTGAGTACAAAAAATTGTTTTTCGCAACATGGTCTGTGTGAACAAAATATCTCAAGACCGAAAAGAGCTAGGAGATTGAAATTTTATATTAAAGTTAGGCTCCCCTCTTGCACGTGACACGAAGCTTTTGAACAAAATCGGCTAAAGAATACTACTACTTTACTGATATTCTATTTTCTAAAAAAATCGCTATAACGATTTTGATTAAAATTCAAAAATCAATTATTGTTTAGATGCTCTTTAAAATGTATATTCTCATTTTGCCCGTGAAATCTTATGAAGACCACTTTACTCCTGCACTCCATAGGAAAGATATGAAAAATCTTGACTTCAAATGTACCGTACTTTTGGAAACTAAATATATGTCGACACAAAAAATCTGGTGTGACAAGCATAGAAAACAACTTTTTCTTATCAAAGGTAAGAGAAAGTTGTGTGCTGTACGACCAGTCACACTAGATTTTTTTTTGAGATTCTGTAGATTTTTTAAAAATCGGATCGCATTAGGGATCGTTATCTTTCCACTTGACGGATTTGCGGATCAAGTCGCGATTCTTCTTTATAAGTGCATTTTGCCCATCTCTGTATTAGACTAGTATATAATAGTTCTTTTATTATAATTTATATTTTAAGTAACTCTTATTAGGGGCGTATATAAGGGGGGGCGAGGTGGCCCGGGCCCCCCCCCCCCCGAAATTTCCCAAACACATATACATATATAGGGTTATACAAACATCAGCGCAACAAATTTTTCCGCAGGATGGAAAACTTTGGTTCGGCAAAGTAAAAAATGTTCCGCAAAAAATTTTGTGTGAAAAAAAATTTAGTTTCTTAAAAAAAAAAATTTTCCGCAAAAAAATTTTCAGTTCGGGACCCCCCCCCCCCCCGAAAAATTTCTATATACGCCCCTGACTCTTAAATACATATTTAAAAAAATATACTTTTTTAAATTTCTCAATAATTGAACTCATTTAGAAATTTTCTTTGACTAAACGAGTAAAAATAATGCTAAACGAAATCCATTAACAATAAACAAAAAATCATTGTGTGGTTTTATGAAATCACGATGCAAGTGAAACTTTTTTTCGGATCGTAGGCGTTTAACTGAAAATTTTCAGAAAATTATTCGATTAAGGGTATTAAAAAAATTAATCTTAACATAATAATTGGCGCCGCCCTTTTTAATTATCTTTAAATTAGGTAAATAATAATTCAATTATATCAAACATTAAAATTGATAAGTGAAAATCACACCATAAATAAATAGCCATATAATTCAAGTATACATTGTAACTAAGCATGAGCAATGGCCTAGAAACCGAATGCGAATGAACCACGATAGCGAAAATAACTCTGACAAAAATATAAAGGTATGGTGGAGAATCATGCATCACTTCCATGTTTCTTATAAATTTATCAAAGCAAGATTAAAAAAAAAAAAAATTGGCAAGTCTTTTGCAGACAAAAGAAAGCTTATTTGGTATATTAATTAGAGTATAAATAACAATACAAATAGAAAATATACAAAAATTTAATTATAATTTTTGTTTAAATAAATATTAAACTTATCACGAATGTGTTTATTAAAGCTTTTGTGGTTTGGAATATTATTATTAGGATAATTTTTAATTATACTGACAGAGTGTTTATATATTTTTAATAAATATTTAATACAAAAATGTGGTCTATAATTAAAAATTCTCCTAATAAAAATATTAAACTATTTCTCTATAAAATTTTCAACTGCATACTACTGTGTCCTGTATAAATAATTAAATTTGATTTTTTACTCAAATAAAAATTTTATTTAAAGAAATCTGGTGTCACAGCACACAACTTTCTCTTAACCTTCGAAAAGAGAAAATTGTGTACTATACTTGTTTCACCAGATTTTTTGTGTCGAGATATATTTAGTTTTCCATAGCACCTTAGTTCCAAACTTGAACACTTGCATTTAATAAGTAATACAAGAGTAAAGTGTGCTTCAAAAAGGGCAAAATTCAATTTTAATCAAAATGGATCGAATTTTGAGAAGATAAAAAAAAATAAAAAAACTGAAAAATTACTTCAGTAAAATACTACTACTTTTTGGCCGAGTTTGTCCAAAAGCTTATTTTGAGTGTCCGGGAGGGTAAATATAAAATTTCAATCCAGTAGCTCAATTCCTTCATGCTTAAAATCGTTACACACAGACAAGACAAATTTTGCGGACCCATTTTTTGGACTCGGGGGGGGGGGGGGTACCTAAAAACATGTATGTATACCCATCAAAATCTCGACATCGAATTTTTGACATGATTTCAATACTTTTTCTCTATATATTTCATACATAGGGTAAGAGAATGTAAAAAAATTTCCAATCAATACAGAAAAACACATTTTCTTTTGAAACGCACTGTACTACATTAAAAAGGATGACCAAAGCTGAATATTTATGAAATGGCTAATCCGATACTTGAATAAGCCTCGAGAGTGAATAATAAAGCATTCAAATCAATCACTTTGTTAGTTAGTGTAAACAAAGGGGTTTTATTCCATTGATTTTTTTTTCTCTCCATTCTAAAGTTTGTATAAACTAAAGGATTATCTATAATTTTTTATTCCATTATTATACAATCAAAGCATTTAAAGACACTGTGTCTGCTTTGAGTAAATAAATAAAATCTATTAAAAATGTTTGGACATAAGTGTTATGGATATAAAAATAAGAACAAACAAAATAAAACTGATCATTGAGTGGAAAATGGAAGCTCGCTGTCCATTTGTTCGTATTCCCATCCAATATCCAGATCAAACACATTATCGGACATGCTCTCAAGATACGAAACATAGGGTATAACACTTGACCGCAAATCGAGGAAAGAGGGAGAGGTTACTATTTGAGAGGATCTACATGACAATACTCCAAATGCAGGGCTTAAAAATCAAGTGTGGTTATATATTAACAAAAATAAAGTATATATCATACTAAACAAAAAAAAATTGGTGTGACTGGTCGCACAGCAAGAAAATTCAGGACTTCAATTCCTACTATCGCAGAAAATCTCGAACAAAAACTAATTGATAACTCAAGCCTCCTTGCTTTTGAAAATAATTACAAGTTGAAACAAGAGGAGAATTTTAACAAGTGTATGGCACCAAGACCTTCGAAGAATTGAAAGAAGGCGATGTGTTAGTGACCTAAAGAAAGAAGAGAGAATAATCAAGAAAATGTGAAGAACCAAGATCTTATGAAATTGAAGTTGGAGAAGAATCAAAATCTTATGAAATAGAAGTTGGAAGTGGAGGAAGGATTCGTAGAATTCGTTAATTTTTAAAGAAGTTATTTGATGATCAAAATGAGGAGAATGTCTTAAGGTGCGCGTCTTGGGGTGCTAATTTTGGGAGTTTCCAGCGGCCACAATTTTTAAGCTATCGACCTCAAATTTTTTTTAAATTAAAGCTATTCAAATTATCTACAACTTATAGAAGCCCTTTTTTTGATTTTCGAAAAAATAAATTTATTTTTAGATTAATCGCATTCAATAAAAGATATTTTTAAAAAAATCCGCTCCATAAGTTGTAGATAATTAAATTACTAATCATTGTGTTAAAAAATAATTAATTTTCTACCCTTAATTAATTAGTTGGAAACTTTAAAATGAAATGGAATAAATCCCTTGTATCCCTATGGGAAAAACTAACGCCATCTCTTGCCGCCTCGAGTAACTCGTGTTTTGTGTGCTTTTCGAGACGCGCACCTTAAGACGAAGTCCTCGTCTTGGAGGGAAGATGTAGGATGTTGGCTTATTATGATATATTTGTAAATAGGTTCTTTTAGTGATGTGGCTGTTTATGTTATTCTTTTGATGTTTTTTTGTTTAAATATGTTTAAATAATTAATCTGCAAGCCCTAAAGCGTGTTCTTATTCCTACAGTGTTCTGTGCTTGTCACACGAGATTTTTTTGTGTCGAGATATATTTAGTTTCCACCGGTATATTAAAATTCAAGATGTAAAATTTATAAACATGGGAAAATATTTATATTTTCTTACCATTTCTCCTATCTTTCCTAGAAAGTTCAAGAGTAAAGTGGTCTTCAAACAATTTCGAAAGCAAAATGAGAATATACATTTTAAAGAGCATCTAAAAAATAATTGATTTTTGAATTTGAATCAAAATCGTTTGAGCGAATTTTGAGAAAATCGACAAAACTGAAAAAGTACATCAGTAAAGCGCTAGTACTTTTTGACTAATTTTGTTTAAAAGCTTATTTTCACGCCCTAGGTGGGGTGACTAACTTAAATATAAAATTTCAACCTAGTAGCTCATTTCCTTCATGCTCAAAAACAGATCAATTTACGGGGCCAACTTTTTTGGACTCAGGGGACCTCAAAACATGTATATTCATCAAAATCTCGACATCGAATTTTTGACATGATCGCAATACTTTCTCCTTATATTTCATATATAGGGTAAGAAAAAGTAAAAAATAGAAGTCAATAAATAAAGAATAAATAAAATAAATACTTTTTTTATTAAAAAAAAGATCTAACAAGATATTGGAAAAACTCAAAGAATTTTTAATTTATTAATATAACAATATGAATTTAATTAAATTCCCCACCCCAATATTATATGTCTGAATCCCTATATTTTTTTTTATATTTCTGTACTTTCTTAAAGAAAGAACAAAAAAAAAAAAGAATCTTAAAGTAAAACTTTTTACCGCAATGTCGAAGCTATTCTAAAAATAAAATTCTTGCTGTTTAAGAAAATCAATGGCTGACGATTCTAAGTTTAGTCAATAGTCAAAATGTTAATTATGGCAGTTGATTGCAGACAAAACATTTGCTTAGAGCCCATTTTTGGCATAGATATGCTAATTGTCTCAATTATCTAGGTCAGGATGAAACAAGCAGCAGCTAGATGACCTATTAGCCTGTTAATGAAAACAAAGCCATTTAGGCCCTTCGGTCTATGGCTAATCATTTTATAACCAACTGTGAAATATTAACTTTAGGCTTTAAACTAAATATATCGTCTATTATCATCAAAAATATTATTATACATTTACTAATTCAACATCTTGTAAATTAAATGCTATCCTGGAAACAAGAATTTAACTATATTCTTTTTCGTATTCAATTTAATAATATATGCGGTGTTTTTATAACGTGTATACGTTTCAGTGTATTTTATGTTATGTATGAGAAGCTTTTGCTCAGGGGCCCACATTTTGTGGGTACGTGGATGGCGACCACGAGCTGCCCGAGCTCGGACTGGCCGTCCTATTCTTTATATGTCTGTCCCTTCCTTCTATATATTCAACAGGCGTCAGGCCGTGCGACGGGCCGGCCTGTTCTATTTCTTCCGGTCGCAAAAAAACCCATTCCGTTGCCCTCTTTACCCCCGACCACGCACCGCGGGAATAAAAAAGACAAAGAAAGAAGAAGATAGAATTGAGAAGCTTGAATTTATTAATTTGGTATACTTGGGTTTAAATCCAGCTTAAGGCAAAAAATTATACAATATTTAATCCCTCTTCTTGGGTTATGATGTGAGAATTAGGAACCGTCCGAAGTTTCGGTTTCGGTTTCGGCCAAAAACTAGCCGAAACTTTCGGCCGACCAAAACCTGAGTTTGAAAAGATGGGATGAGACTTGCACACAAAAAAAAACATGGAATGAGATTCGCACCTAAAAAAAAGGTCAAATGATTTTCGCAAGATGGTAAAATAAAAAAAAGAGTAAAATGATATGAATTTTGTATAGGAAATACAAGTTTCGATTTCGGTTACGGTTTCGGTCGGACCTTAGTGATAATTCATCCCTTTTCATTAATTAAAGATGATCGTCGGTCTGAAAAATCCCTCCCTAAGCCAACTAATTTGTAAAAGAATCAAATAGAAAATATGTTTTATTTTACTAGTCGTACACCCTTCGGAGACGAATTATCAGCCTTCTCTATAAATCCAGCCGATAGTCAATTAAAGGAAAAATTAAAAAAAATATTATTAACTTTTTTATTTGAGAAATTTTATTATTAGAATTAATTGGCTTTGATTTTCCAAAAGCGAGATATGGCTCAATGTTTTTCAATTCGAAAAATTTTCAAAGATTTTTTGAGCCTCCTCAAATTTGGGGATCTGACTATTTATCCTCTACTTTCCATAAAATACTTTATAAGAGTGCAAAATTTCATTTTGAAATTCCGACAGTAAGTTGGTCAACAGTTTTTTTTATGGATATACACGTTTTGAGGTCCCCCGAGTCCAAAAAAGTGATTTTCGTGATCTGTCTGTGTGAACAAAATATCTCAAGAACGAAAAGAGCAAAGAGGTTGAAATTTTATATTCAAGTTGAGCTCCTCCCAGGGACGTCACGAAGCTTTTAAACAAAATCGGCCAAAGAGTACTAGTACTTTACTGATGTACTTTTTCAGTTTTTTTTTTTTCGATTTTCTCAAAATTCGCTCTAACGATTTTGATTAAAATTCATAAATCAATTACTTTTTAGAATAAATTCTTTAAAATATATATTCTCATTTTGCCCTCAAAATAGTTTGAAGCACACCTTACTCTTGTAGGAAAGATAGGAGAAATGGTTGCCATAGTAACAAAATATAAATATTTATAAATTTTCCTCATACATTTTCGATGGGAGAAAGCGTAACTTCGAAAATTAATAACTCAAAAGAAATTTCGGGACAAAAATAATTTTCCTATAATCCATAAAATGTTCTCTTTGAGCATATAAAATTTCGATCAGAAATTCTAACGGGAGGTTACTCAAACAGCGGCCCAAAGCTGATTGAATTTTTTAATTCCATTATCTATTACTTGAGTTCAAATCCAGCTTAAGGCGAAAAATTTGCAATCCTCCTCCCTCTTCTTGGGTTATGATGTGAGAATTCATCCCTTCTCATTAACAAAGGATGATCGTCTGTCGGACTCCCTCCCTAACCCAAATTGTCAACTGCCAACTTTGTTGACAGGCAGACGGACATTAGCGATTTAAAATCATATTTAAAAAGAATTGCTTATTTATTTAAACTCTCAATTTTTTTTTCCTAAGAAAAATTACCAGAAAGAAAATTTTGATAAAAAAAATAATGGTTTTCATCTTTGATAAGTGTCTTTCTCTCAAGAGTATTTGCCAAGAAAAATAATTAATCCTTAAAAGATTTTGACATTAAAGCTTTCAATCCGATTATAAATCCAGGGAATATGACCTTTGACAAGATTAGATTCGTTTAACACCCCTACCTGAGTTTATTTCCATTTTAAATATGTTATAAAAAAAAAATCATCTCTCAGCCCCTTTTAGACCTGATCTTCCAGGTCAATTTAAAAGACAAATCTCATTAAACTTGTTACTATTTTCGAAATAAATATTCCATTTTATATTAAAATGATTTTAAAAACGCTTTTGTCTTTTTCATATTTATGGTCCCATTCATTAGGATCTTTTTGCCCCTTCAAAAACAACCACACATACCTTTAAGTTTAATGGTTGCCTATAGCATGCTTTTAAGGCGTCAGTGGTTGTTTCTCACTTGCTACTTCTTTTACACCGCCATTTTTAATATTGTCTTTGTTTATAATATAGCTTTCAGAGTCACTGGTCACATTTAAAATTTGTACCAGTGCATAAGGATCTCGGAGAATAAGAAGTCAGATTTATGCCCCGATTAAAAAAAATTGTTTTTTTCTTGGGTTCCTAAATCTGAAACACACTTACTTTGCCATTGGCCAAATGGTTATTCCGACGGCCATTTAATTAAGTTAAAAAAAAAAAATAAATAATATATCGTAGCTTTTTGGTTTTTTTTCTTATAACTTTCAAATTACACCCATGTGAAAAATTTTGTAATATTACTTAAATATAAGAAATAAGAAGTCGGATGATCAAACATTAAATCACATTAAACATTAAATTTAATTTTTTTTTTGTAATTAATATAATGTTGCCATAATAAATAAACTTAATTGAAATGAATTGTCGCATGAAACGGGATGCGAACCCTCGACCCTTGGTATAAATGGCCAGCACGCTAACCTCTACACCAATGTTCGAGGGCTATTAATTTAAAATAAAAATTATATTTTTTATTTTTGATTATTTTAAAATATTATTATTATTATTATTTTTTTTAAATATTATTATTTAATTAATTTAGTTTAAAATTATATGGTGTGACTGGTCGCACAGCATACAAAGAAAGAAATCTGGTGAGATAGTCGCTCCAGATTTTTTTATGTCGGCATACGGGTATATTTAGTTTCCGCCGATATACGTATTAGAATTCAAGATATAAAATTTATAAACATGGGAAAATATTTATA
The DNA here is from genome assembly GCA_023213315.1 of Euborellia annulipes. Lineage (NCBI taxonomy): Eukaryota > Metazoa > Arthropoda > Insecta > Dermaptera > Anisolabididae > Euborellia > Euborellia annulipes. The sequence continues at coordinate 159,611 of JAKCPI010025700.1, read as the reverse complement.
TTTTGTTACTATGGCAACCATTTCTTTTATCTTTTCTATGAAGTACAAGATTAAAGTGTGCTTTAAACAATTTTGAGAGCAAAATGAGAATATACATTTTAAAGAGCATCTAAAAAATAATTGATTTTTTAATTTTAATCAAAATCGTTATAGCGAATTTTGAGAAAATCGAAAAAAAAAACTGAAAAAGCACATCAGTGAAATACTAGTACTCTTTGGCCGATTTTGTTGAAAAGCTTCGTGTCACGTGCCAGAGGGTGGCTAACTTAAATATAAAATTTCAACCTCCTAGCTTTTTTCGTTCTTGAGATATTTTGTTCACAGACACATACACAGTCAGACCATGTTGCGAAAACCGCTTTTTTGGACTCAGGGGACCTCATAACGTGTATATCCAACAAAATTTAGAATTTTTGACATCAATACTTTCTCTGTATATATTGATATCTATAGAGGTAAGAGAAAGTAAAAATTGTATTTAAAAAAGTGCCAACCCATAAACTTTCTGGTTTCTTTTAATTAAAAATAATTAAAACCGCTTATTATGAGTTTCAAGATCTAAGAAAAATACAGTAATATAAATGTCAAAGATAATTTTATTTATTTAACAGAAACATTTTTTATGCTGATCACATCGCGACTAGTTTGAATTTAAACCAGTGTGCTCGTGTAATTTGGCAAATAAAGGAGGAAGCAAGGAAAGCAGGGGGCTCCGCCCCTGGACCTCGGATGCTGCGTCATAGCTATTGATCGGACGTCTGTGAGGCTGCAGACTGTCGCAGCCTGTCTGCACTCTGTCTGCACGTTTCGGTACCCGCTTCGGTTAGACAAATTGCCTGCTTCAGGCCATTAATAAAATTTGATATTACTTTATTCAACTGGATTCCTTTATGCCAGTCCAAGTTTCAGGCCGCGCGACGGACCTGATTGTTTCCGTTATCACTCTTTCGCCCATATTCCCAAAGACAAATGACGTAGACGATATGTTTGATATTTAGATAAAATACCCTTAAAAAAAATCAACCTATTTTAATCAAAGAAATAATTAAGATTTCATTTTACCTGCATTTATCTTTTTATTTATCAATAATTGATATAGCCAACTTATTTACTTTGATAAATAAAGTTTATCATAACATTTTTTAAAAGATGTAAAATTCCCAAGCGATTACAACATTTTAAAATTTATTTATTTATTTTTCAAAAATTTTATATATGTGTTGAATCTGAAGATGATCCCTACCGAGATTAAAACGTCAGCGTGAGACTTGGATTAATAAAAAAGAAAAAACCCTAGCTGCAATTTTCTTTATTTTCTACCAATTTATTTATTTTATTTATAACAATCACATCATCTATGCCTTTGTTGATAAAATCATAAATAACTTAAATATGCTAATATACAAATTAATAAAAAATGGATTTAATTTAATATATAGGACTATAGATCCTAAAAAATGTTTATCTCTCACTAAGTACATGAATATCAACCACGACTGTCAATACTTTCCTATATCTTTAGTGGATATTAATGTTGTAAATTATATTTATGTAATAAATATAATTACAAAATAGCTATCTCAATAACACTAAGGGAGGATTAGAAGGCCTTATTCATTCCGTTTAAAGATATAAAATATTTTTCAAAAATACTGTATATTTTATTTATTTACCAATTTTGCTTCCTCATACTACAAGTTTCGAGCGCTGTGTCGCAGGTCTTCCTAAGTCTGGAATTTTGTGGATGTATTACAAAACAAATAATACTTTTTTCAAACTATTTACAATCTACTTAACATATTTTATTAGTTCTAAACGAATTTAGTTTTATACATCCATAAATTTCCAGACTCTCTTCTCATTGAGGAAGACCGGCGACACAGCGGTCGAAACTTGATGGTCTGATAATTGGTATTAATAAATAAATAAATAAGATATATTTTGTTTCTTTAAACGGACTGAATACGGCCTCCTAATCCTCCTTATTGTTAAATCTACAGTCCTGGGTGAGTTCAAAATAATTACCTATTTTTAAAGCCATTTACACTATTGCAACTTTTGGTAGCTGATTCCAGGAGTCGACTACTCGGTTTTTGAGAAAGTCTTAACTTTACAATCTCCCGTGGTCTTCTTACCGTCGGAATTGACGGAATTATTTTATATAGCATTTTAAAAGTTTCGATAAGATATCTTCTTTCACATCTTTGAAATAAATTAGAAATACTCATAAATCGAACCAGGTTCTCTAGTTGTTCGACATGTAATTGTCAATTATAGATTGCTGTCGTCCCATTTTATCTCTATATTCAAATATAAAATCTTTCTTGCTTTTTTTTTGTCTTATACTCTTCTCAATTATTTAATGATTTTTCTATTGACGGTTCGCAGGTGGTTGTTTTATTTTTAGAGAGACCCTTATAAAATGAATCCATGTTTAAAAGAGGGAACATCATCAATGATGAAAATTTAAGTTTATTTTTAGAAAACATTTAGAATCCTTATAGTAATTTTAATAGATTTTTTTTTAATTTATTTGAAAACCATAGCTTTCAAGCATACATTATAATCAGGGACTGAGCAATTGCATTAATAGAATCGTTTATTTTGAATGGAGGCAGTGTGTTTTATTAGGATAACACTATATCATTTATTTGCAAATATTTCGGCCGACTTTATGTCAAGTGATCCTAATTTTACATGCTCTATAATTTCTCTCTTTTACTCATCTAATTTTGTCCTGCTTATTTATATTTGCGTCAATTTTGGAAGAAATTCTGCTCTTAAGGGGAAGTAGGAGTGGCTGTCTAAACTTACTTGAAAAAACTAGACTATTATAAGGAATTTTTCAATGCTGTTTTTTTTTAATGAATTATATTATTGTAGGGCCTAACAGAAAATTATAATTTTTTTAATCACTTATTAAAAAATTATGAAAATTAATTTTTTTATTTTCAAGCAAATACAGAAAAACAAACTGTTACAATAATTTTAAATTTTTTTAAATTTAAAAATGAATTTATTATTATTATTAATCACATATTAATTAACAAAACTTTAAAGTAAGTTTAGATGATTTTAAATGTCAAATAGTTTAGCACTCTTGCAAAAGATGACAGGCTAGTCTAACAGCCGGTATTATCAGATCCCCCATTAGCCTATATCTGGCCTATATTTTTCTGATTTTATAAATGATACTTAATATATAATAACATTTATAAAGTATTCATCTTTAAAAGATCAAAGAAAATCAACCAAATGTATTGAATTATTAGCAATCATTTTGACATCTCTTGGCAAATTTTCGTAATCGGTGTTTTTTTTTTTGACTTACTTTTTAAGACACATAACGCCATTTTATCGGCAAAAATATGCGTAACATCTTCGCTCCTATGAGCTCAAGACTATTATATAGTACTTTTGTTAAAAAGTTTAATTTTAATCTCTGCCACTGTCCCATTTGTGGTTTGTACGCCCCATACATTGTTTTAGTGCTTATTATTTCACATATTTACTCTATATAAAATTCGTATCCTCTGACAATTGTGAGATACATTGAACGGAACAAAATCCACTTTGTTGTGTATGCGCTGCTCCACTGGACATATTTTATCTCAGGATTCGCATCACGTTATAACGCAAATCATTTTTACCATTATAATTTATTGATAATAAATTTACGCATTTTGGAAGTCCTTGAAAATGATATCATTGATTCCTATCTGATCAAATCTTGCATCATATAATTGACCGGTGAAATTACAGAGAAAATAATACTTAATCTTTTAATTTATAACATCTTACAAAAACAAAACAATTCTTAATTTATTAACTCTCTCTCTTATTTTGTTTAATATTTCATCCCCATTCTTATCTTTTCTCACCATTTAAAAGAGTTCAAAAGGCCATCAGATTTCAGCTTAATAACTCATTGATTTTATATTATAAATTTATTTTAATATTCATATTTCTCCTCAATTGAAATAGAATATTTTGTAATAATAATGAGCCAATGTATATTCCTGTATATTCTATTTATAAAATGCTTACAAAAATAATTATTAAACTCCTATCCCTAGGAAACCAAAATAATTTCACTCCCAATATATCCTTTTTCACTACATAGTCATTAAACTCTAAAAATATCCTTATACATTTTTTTTATAATACAGACAATTCGTGAAAAAAAAATTTGATTATCAAGTATTATAAATTAGTATTTTATTTAAAATCACTTGACCAAATTTTTGACTTTTAAAAAATTTCTTAACGAGAAATCTATAAGCTCGGAGAATGGACTGATTCGAAATTGTCATTAAACCTTTTCACTTAGTTTACACGAATAGGGCCTGAAGGATGAAACACAAATTCGCCACCTTGCCCTTGTCTCCAAATTTTTTATGATTATGATTTAATGTTCCCGAAAAAAATTCAAATTCTTGAAATTCTATTTTTCTCCATAAACCTTAAAATTCTATTTTTTTTTTTTATTCTTACCTTCGCTATTTATGAATTAAAACCTTATTTCTATTTTAATTTAACAAGTTGATAATAATTTGGTAAGAACTTTCAGAAAATGAAAATGAAAAGTTATTAAATAAAACTTCAAACAAGGCTCTACCTAGTTAAAATTTTAAAATTAAAAATTTTACTTTTTAATTATTATTTTTTTAAATCTTCACCACCTTCAAGCCCGTGACCCGTGGCTCAGAGAGAAGACACTAGCTTCTCGCGCCGGGGTCCCGGGTTCGCTTCCCGTCCCAAGCGAGAAAAATTTATTCCATTTGATTTGACTACAAATCATTTGAAATAAATAGGGATGTGGTCTAAATGTCCTTAGATGCCGAAAAAGACTTAAAAAAAATTTAAATAAGTAACTTAGTGAACTTTTTTCCACTTTTTCACTAAGCATTTTTTTTTTTTTCAAAAATTTTTGAAAATAAAAAAGTCTGTCTCTTTTTTTGTATATTTTAGAAATGTGACGTACTTTAATCACACTATTAACTAATATAACTAAATTCCCATTTAAAATTAAAGCTAAAACAATTGTCGCTTTGATTTCATTTGTCATAAATAGTAATACCATTACGTATTACCTTAACAAGGTATGACTTAGCTTGAATTAATCTCACTGTTTGAGAACGAAATTGAATTTCGTCCAACTTTACTAATCTTTGAAACCAACATAATTTACAATTGATTTTCCCGTAATAGAGGACCACATTTCAAACTAGTGAAGTGATACAAACTATTCCAGAAATCAATAGCAGACGAATGCATTTTCTTTTGCTCTACTTAAAAATAACCTTTATTCTTATCTACTGCATTAATTTCACTTTAACCCATCCTTCCCTATCAAGTAAGCTACTGAATTAATTATAATTAACATCATGATTTTAATAAGTGTAGCTGTGTTCTGTTTTAATTAAGTTAATAAAATCCAAATTTATTAATTTTATTTAACTTGCTATCTGTCTTTCTGAACAAAAATCTCCAAACCATTTATCCCAAAGGTCTAAAAACAAAAATTTATATAATCTATCGATGACTTAAAACCAGCCAAGTTTATTAATAAAAATACCGTATTTAAAATTTTCTTGACCTCATAAATTCCATTAATTTTTACTTTCTCTTACTCTATATATGATATATTTTACAGTATATATGAGAAAGTATTGCGATAATGTCAAAAATTCTAAGTCGAGATATACATGTTTTGAGGTCCCCTGAGTCCAAAAAAGTGGATCCCACAAATTGGTCTGTGTGTATGTGTGTATGTCTGTGTGGACATTTTTGAGCATGAAGGAAATGAGCTACGAGGTTGAAATTTTATATTTAAGTTAAGCACTCACCTATGTCGTAAAAAAAGCTTTTAAACAAAAGTACTAGTTAGTTCTTCACTGATGTACTTTTTCAGTTTTTTTTCGATTTTCTCAAAATTCGCTCCAACGATTTTGATTAAAATTCAAAATTCAATTATTTTTTACATGCTCTTTAAAAATTATATTCTCATTTTGCCCTTGAAATCTTTTGAAGTACACTTTACTGATGTGATGTATTTCAGCTTTTTCAAATTCATTTTCAGTCTCTTCATTCCATAGAGCCAATATTAACTCTCAACGGGCTTGTAAATTTCGATTCAAAAGGGGGTCTCCATTTGGAACTTTTTACACATTTAAAAAAAATCTTCCAATTATTATGAAATTTTGTATTTATTTAGGATTCTCTATTGGGTATAAAATATCCAAATATGAGATTAAAATTTAAAAAAATAATCTTAGTTTATTTCAAGCAGTCAACATTTAAAAATCACAGGGCCTATGAAAATTTTGAATCAATTGACTTTTTACTTATGAAATATAAGTGTTAAGTTTGGAACTAAAGTTCTATAAAAACTAATATATCTCGACACAAAAAATCTGGTGTGACAAGCACAGTACACAACTTTCTCTTTCCGAAGGGTAAGAGAAAGTTGTTTGTTGTGCGACCAGTCACACCAGATTTTTTATATATTATTATAATAGATGAAACTCAGAAACCTTTTGCACAATATTTAAAAGGAAATTAAGACCAATAAGTTCATTAAAAGTTGAAAAGATTGTATAAAATTTTATTTGACCACAGACAATGTTTCGTCCACTTGTTGTAGGACTTCTTGAGTTGTTGGCTAGAAATGTAAGACGTTTTTATTCTCTATTTTTTAATATAAAATTATTGTTTACTTACATTATATAGAACCTCGTTAAAGGTAAAGAGTCAAATAAAGTTTTATTCAAACTTTTGAGCTATTAGTTCTAATCTTCTTTTAATATATTATAGTCAGATGTCGTGAGACATATTTCTCACAACACTACTTCTCGTTTTTTTAGCTTTTATATAAATATTTTCAATTTCACTATAATAATTATTCACTGTTTATTGTTATAAAATAATATTGTCTTTTGCTAAAACCCAGCTTGTTTACTCTTATTTTAGCATTCATAAACATCAGAATAGGGCTTATAGAAAATATATTAAACGAAAGGCTTTTACCGTTGGAAGAGCTCTAATTAACATGTTAGCTATTGTTTATTGCACATCATTGTCTAATGATAACAATCACTCTACATTCCAATATCGATATAAATTTCATTCAATGACAAGAGTGTATCAAAGTCGATGAGAATTATAATTAGGATTTCCATGTTAACAGTTGAATATAGGACACTTGCACGCCATCGAATAGTTAATTAAAGTCGAAAAAAAAATTACCAATTATGTATATTAATGCTATTTTTTAAATTATCTGCTTGGCCTGACCCAATAAGGTCCTCCATTGTATTTTCCTATATGGGCGGATGCCGTGCTGTATCGATATTTTCGTCAATTCGCAAACTGTGTTAGAAAAAAACTTTGTTTTATAATATCAATGATGTACTGGGGTTACCTGTATTTTATGGAAGGATGTGAGAGGCAGAGGCAGCTAAGAAATAATACAATTATAATGCGGCAGCTTCTTATTCGTAACCACAGATGTTTTTAAGGAATAAAATAATGCAGATATTTATTTTATTAATTCAAACATGGGCCGACTGAATGCATTCTAATACAGTTTCGAATTACAACAATTCATCCTCAAGATCTAAAACTCATAATATTGTTAAATTCAACATTATTTTTGTATATTTATTAATAAGTTAACATAGTTAATTTTGCTTTCTCTTACCTCTATATATGTTAATATATATAGAAAGAAAGTATTGGATGCATGTCAATTATTCGATGTCGAGATTTTGATGGATATACTGTACACGTTTTGAGGTCCCCTGAATCCAAAAAAGTGGTTTTCGCAACATGGTCTGTCTGTGTTCGATTTTAAGCATGAAGAAATTGAGCTATGAGGCTGAAATTTTATATTTAAGTTAGACACCCTTTTGGAGGGTGAAAATAAGCTTTTAAACAAAATCGGCCAAAAAGTACTAGTTCTTTACTGATGTACTTTTTCAATTATTTTCGATTTTCTCAAAATTCGCTCTAACAATTTTGATTAAAATTCAAAAATCAATTATTTTTTTAAATGCTCTTAAAAATGTACGGTATATTCTCATTTTGCCCTCAAAATTGTTTGAAGCGCACTTTATTCTTGTACTTCATAGGAAAGATAGGAGAAATGGTTGCCATGGTAACAAAATATAAATATTTTCCCATTTTTGTAAATTTTACATCTTAAATTATATCGGTGGAAACTAAATATATGTCGACACAAAAAATCTGAAGTGACAAGCACAGAACACAACTTTCGATTACCGAAGGTAAGTGAAAGTTGTGTGCTGTGCGACCAGTCACACCAGATTTTTTTAAAATTTTTTTATAAAATCGACTTTCATTTCATACCTTAATTGATAGAGAATCCTTTTTATTACACATTTATTATGAATAAAAGAATTCTCTATCAAACTGTATTATAATGCATTCAGTCGGCCAATGTTTGAATTAATAAAAATAAAATAAATATTCTATTCCTTAAAGCTCAGGGGCCCATATCTTTTGGGTACGTGGATAGCGACCACGAGCTGCCTAGCTGGGACTGGCAGTAATTCCGTTCTGTCAGTCTCTTCCCTTCTATATTTTCAGACCGTGCGACGGGCCGGTCTGTTCTATTCCTTCCCGGTCGCAAAAACGCATGAACCGCCACTCCGCACTGCGGGATTTAGACGAAGAAAGAAGAAGTTATTTTAAAAACACCAAACATCTGTGGTTCTAATAAGAAACTGCCATTTATATATAAAACTTCGTTGAGAATCGTCTTCTCTAAGAAATAATACTCTTTTCCGTGCATTTATTATGCTCCATCTTCAATATGTTGCTCAGAGTTGGTCCAATGATATAGGGTATACATCTCTATCAAATAGTAAACTATTCTATATGAATATAATAATATTTAAGTGAATTTGATGGGAGTTCATGTGATTCAAATTAATTAACGCCTAAATATCATTATATTCATACTATTTATAAATAAATGTATTATGTTATATTTAGGGATCAACATATTTAACGATTAACGGGCTGAAGATGGAGCATAATAAATACACCGAAACGTTTTCGTCTAATTGTTGAAACATTCAAATAATTATTTCTTGGCTGCCTCTGCCTCTGCATATCCTTCACTAGATATCCACATCCACAACTTGCACATCCCTTACCTGTGTTTTGTTTGTGATCTCATTGGGGTGTTTGCCTGTGAGTTTAAAGGGGAGATTTTCATATTTTTTTAAATATGCTTTGGGTCAAATGACTCATTTTTAAAATCACCCTCCGATATCAATCGATTAAACTGTAAAAGATAAAATATTACTGTATTTTTAAAAATTCGATAACACAAATTTCATCTTCTTTATTCAGTGATATCCGAATAATTAATATTTAAATACAAATGTCTATTTAACATCTATAACATCAAAAAAAGAAATAAAAATCCATAACATAATTTAACTCGTATTTAAATTAAATTGTCAAAGAATATGAATATAATCATACACCCTGAACCACACTTTATCGTCATAAATTTTACATTAAAAACTCAATTATTTCATTAGACATTCTCATACTTGTTTTCCATTTATAGGACATTTTAAAGATTAAAAAGAAAATAATCCACCATTTTACATTAAAAGTTAAACTTGTTTGAATTAATTGGAATAATTTTCCTCTTCGGGGTGTATGCAATATCAATTCAAATCCTATTCCGAATAAAAGTTTGTCTCCTCTTGGGAAGTTTCTAAGATAGATAAATTTATCGAATATGCTTATTAATGTAGTAGAATTATAAGATAAACAATTAAAGAATTTTTCGGGCTTTATAAAAATGACAATTTTATCTTATATTTTTATTTTATATTCATAACAAAATAATGGATATTTAATCATACATGTAATCTAGTTGTTATTAAATCCTTAAGGACATTTAAACAGTTAATTGAATGTATATTTAATAATCTCGTAGCTTATAGACTTGTTTAAAAATTTAATTTTTGATTTTTTTTTCGAAAATTCTTTATAATAGAATTAAAAATAGCTATTTATATATCTCTATTTTTACTTTCTCTAACCTATTATTGAGAAAGTATTGAGATCATGTCAAATATTCGATATCGAGATTTTGATGGAAATACATGTTTTGAGGTCCCCTGAGTCCAAAAAAGTGGTTCCCACAAGGGTGTCTGTCTGTGTGTGATGGTTTAAGGCAGCGTTTTCCAAACTGTGGGGCGCGCCTCCCTAGGGAGGCGCGGACTAGTCTAAGGGGAGGCGCGAATATTGGCCACCATGATCAATTTTCCAAATGATTGCTAGTTTTATAAATAAAATAATAAAATTTAGAAGATTCTGGGACGGAGGTTTTAATTAATATTGATAAATAAAAAAAATATTTTTATAGAAATTTATATTTTTTAGTATTAAAAATTTTTGTTTTTGTATTTTTTTATTAAATGTGTGTGTGGGGGGCGTCATACGATTTTTCGTAATATTCATAATATTAATATTTTTAAGGGAGGTTAAAGTTTGGAAACCTCTGGCCTAAAGTAAGACTCATTCTAGAAAATTATACTATGTGTAAAACCCAAAGGGAAGTTTTTCAGGGTTTTAATTATTTTCTGACTAGATGCAAAGCTCGCCGAAGGCGATAGCATTGTTAATTATTTTATTTATTAAGATTGGATTTCAAATGGCTTAAATAAGAATGCCTGGACCCCAAAATATATATATTCTTAATAACTACAAATAATATTTTCCATCTACTATTTAATGTGAAAAATCTGGTTATGGCCGCACACAACTTTCTCTTACCCTTCGGTAAGAAAAGTTGTCCTGTTGCACACCAGATTTTTGTGTCGAGATATATTTAGTTTCCCATACACCTTAGTTTCAAACTTCATTTTAAATGTTGATTCTTGAAATAAACTATGGTTATTTTTCAAAATTTTAATCTCATATTTGGACATTTTATACACAATATAGAATTGTAAATAAATACAAAATTTCATAAGAATTGAAAAAAAAATTTTAAATGCGTAAAATTCCAAAGGGGACCCCTTTTGAATCGAAATTAACATACAAATCCCTATAGAAATTAACATTCCAAATCGAAATAAGAAAAAATTTAAAACGCGTAGAAAGAGAGAAGATAGTTTTGTGAGAGAGAGAGTATGTTTTCTCCGAAAAAATGCGTTTAAATAATAATTGATTTTTAATCTAATAAAAGAAAGATTTAAATTCGTTAATCACCATTTATTTCTCCTATCTTTCCTATGAACACAAGAGAAGTGTGCTTCAAACAATTTTGAGCAAACGAGAATATACATTTGAAAGAGCATCTAAAATAATTGATTTTTGAATTTTAATCAAAATCGTTAGAGCGAATTTTGAGAAAATCGAAAAAACTGAAAAAGTCATCAGTAAGACTAGTACTTTTTGGCCGATTTTGATTAAGCTTATTTTGTGGTCCCGGGGGTGTTTACTTAAATATAAAATTTCACCTCATAGCTCAATTCCTTCATGCTTAAAATTGAACACACACAGACACACACACAGACAGACAACAACAGACAGACAGACCATGTCCGAAAACCACTTTTTGATTCAGGGGACCTCAAAAGTGAAGATCCATCAAAATCTCGACATCGATTTTTGACATAAACCAATACTTTCTCTCTATCTATAATACATATACATAGGAAAAAAAAAAGATTGGATTAGGGGTTGAAAAATTAAAAAAAATGTTGTTTTTTTTATTTTTTTTAGCTAAATCGAAACAAAATAAATAGAAAACAATCGAAAAATAACGTTGATTATTATTTTTATTAAGGGGGATGAAGGGTTGATTATTTAAGAAAGGCCTTGGAATATTCCAAATCACTTGTTGACATTTTTTTCCATCTCTAAATATAGTTAGATTAGAGCAAAAGGAATTTTTTTACTTTTAATAAAAAGGGAATTGTTATTTTCATCTATTTATTCCTATCGAAAGAGAGACAAGTCTCTCTCAGTCGAGTCGGTGGCCGCGCGGCAGGCGCGCCCAGCTGCTCTGTTTTTTTGTTGTGTTTGAAGTGAATCAAAGTGAATAATTAATATAGTGCAACCCTCCCTGACCTTACCGTCAACCAGCACACCCTCTTGAGAGTCTTATTAAAAGTAATTATTATGCATTTTATCGTTGAAAAAAGAAAATGATAGAAACAAATAATTTGACTGTGAAAAACGATTCTTTTGAATATGAAATTAAATATTTGTATTTCCCTAAGGGTAGAGGGAGAAGCTATTAAAAGGGGGAGGTGGGAGTGTAGGTGTCATTGAAAAAAAAATTAGTTTTTTTTTTATCTTTTCTTAAGTCACCATTATTTACAATTATATTCTTCTATATTTTTGTTAATCAAATTTCCTTAATATACTTTTACACAGGGGTGGATTAAAGGTTGAAAATTAAAATAAAATAATTTCAAAATAAAATAAAAATTAAAATAATTTTTTATAAATGTATTCAAATTATTTTGAGAGTAATTCGCGGTGAAGGCTCGCATTTCCTTAAAGGGGGGTGAGGGGGGGAGATATGAAGGCATTAACCAGGGGGGTTAATGCCCCATCCCCTATAATGCATAGAGATTTTTTTTTTAAATACTTTTACTAAAAAATAAGTGCATTCCGTTTGAGTTAAAATTTATATTCAATATTTAGCGAGGATAGAAACATTTTAATGTCATTCTAAAATTTCTTATTACTGGGGCGGAATTAATTTTTGGAAGATTTGGAAACTCTCATAAACAGATAATAATAACACTGGGTAACTTAGGAACCCATAGAATGCCCTGCAGAATTTTGTAGGGATTTTTTTCATTAGATAGAAAAGTAAAATATGATTAGTCCACTTAGAATTTTACTGGGGTGAGTTAACGCATCTTTTTGTATATCGAACTAATCTCAATTCGGATTTGAATTTTTACTTCCTCTTACCTATATCTATAAGTTAATATACATATATCATGGTCCCCGCCTGTGTCTCTGTTTGGGTTCAATTTAAAGCATGAAGGAATTGAGGTATGAGGTTGAAATTTTTTATTCAAGTTAGGCACCCCCCTAGAGCGTGAAAATAAGATTTGAGACAAATATTTTTCTTCAGGAATGAAAGTTAGAAAAAACGAAGCCAGAATTTTTCTTTAAAAAATAAAACAGCTTACGTTTCGGCTTTGGTCAAAGCCATCATCGGAGCTGTTAATGGTCATCCGAGGATGACTTCTACCAAGACCGGAACGTAAGCTGTTAAAATCCTTTTTTTTTTTTTTTTTTTTTTTTTTCCCCCCCCTTTTAAATTTTCCTTTTTTAAAACCAAACTTTTTCCCCTTAAATATTTTTAAAGAAAAAATGCTGGCTTCGTTTTTTCTAACTTTCATTCCTGATACAAATTCCACCAACCATAAAATACCCTTATACCAGCGTTTTCCAAATTGTGAGGCGTGCCTCCCTAGAGAGGCGCGGACTAGTCTAAGGGGAGGCGCTAATATTGACCCCCAGGACCAATTTTCCAAATGATTGCTAGTTTTAATATAAATAAGAATAAATGAAAAAAATATTTTTATATAAATTTATATTTTTTAGCATTAAAAATTTTTGTTTTTGTATTATCTTATAAAATGGGGGGAAGGGGAGGCGTCATAAGATTAATTATTTTTAAGGGAGGCGTGGTAGCATAAAGTTTGGAAACCACTGGTTTAAGGCATGAAGAAAATGAGCTACGAGGCTGAAATTTTATAATTTAGTTAGGTCCCCTCCCGTACAGTTAAAATAAGCTTTTGAACAAAATCGGCCAAAAAGTACTAGTATTTTACTGAACTTACTTTTTCAGTTTTTTTCGATTTTCTCAAATTTGGCTCTAACGATTTTGATTAAAATTCATAAATTTTTAAATACTCTTTAAAAAGTATATCAGTAAAATTTTTTGTGAAATTTGTTTGAAGTACATTTTACTGATGTAGTATTTCGGATTTTTCAAATTAATTTTTCGGCTCGATTCCCTTTGGAACTTTTTACTCCTTTATAAAAATTTTTTCCAATTCTGAAATTTTTTATATATATATAGGTCCTATATATATATTTTTTATTTAGGATTCTCTCTCATGCGATTAAAATTTTGAAAAATAATCATAATTTATTTCTAACAGTCAACATTTAAAATACAATTGAAATACACAGAGCCTAAAGAAATTTTGTATCAATCGATATTTTTTACTATGAAACGCAACTGGTTAAGTTAGGAACTAAGGGAAACTAAATACTGCATATCACGACACAAAAAAATCTGGTGAGACAGCACAGTACACTACTTTCGATTTCCGAAGAAAAGGTGTGCTGTGCGTTAAGTCACAACATATTTTTGTTATTTCACTGTACACTACTGACATCTACTGGCCAAATCACGAACTGATGAAAATAATCTTTGATTGTTGTCTTATTATCCTTGAGGTTATTAATGTTACATCATATTAATTTGTTTCATTACTAAGATGATAACATATACTAATTGATTAAAGTTTTTCTTTATAATTTGTTTGTATTATCAATATATTAAACATGATAATCTTTTATTTCATGAAAACTATTGATTTTAAAGTAAGTAGCTATTCGTTTGTGTTTATAGCCTAAAAAAATCTAAAAAATAGTTTTATAAATTATTAAAATCTCAAACTCAAAAACAATTCTATTAAAAATAAATCTTAGGTTAATATCTACAATTTTTTTTTTTATCTTTATGTTAATATGTTTAGCTTATTGAAAAAAAATTAATATTTGTTTCTTTTTATTTCAGGTAAGCATCACACTCTACTGGGAAAAACTTGTGGTATTCTTCCTGTAGGTATTTAAATCTCTATTTATTCACTGTCTATATTTCTATTATCTTATTAGAACCTATACTTCTGTTTACTTTCATTTCTTTTTATTATATTTTTTTCTTTATTTTTAATTCAGGAAAGAGATATATTTTAAACTTATTCACCAGATGTTTACAATTATATTTTTTGTTCTATTATTATTGAATATTCCTCAAAACTAAGCTATAATCTTATAAGCATTTAATAATAATAATAATAAATTTATTAATTATTTATTAAATAAATTTATTAATTATTAACTTAATATTTAAGAATCACTACCCTATACAATATATTAAATGCAATGATTCCAATTACACTGTTCATCAGTGAAATTTTTCTGAGTTGTTATGAGCTATTGAGTATATGGATGGTGCTGATTCCAAAAATACCATCAGTTTTGCCCCATCATGCATTGTTTTAGAGATACAGAGAAAAATAAATTTTAATAGAAAATTTGCTCTAAAGTGGCTGTAATTTTGAATCGTCAAGATTTTATTAAGGCGTTCCCCCTTAAAAATATGCAGATTGTTGAAATACATAGAAATATTCAAGTTTCAGTACAATTAGATGTGATTTAGTTCTGTCTGAAACGGCTCAAAGTTTAGACAAATCGAATTTTTTCTTTTTTAGACACCCCTAATACAATTTTTCAGATCCCTCAATGCTAAAAACGTATATTTACGATATTGTTTAGTTCTTTACCTTTCCAAAAATTATTCATTTGTGCTAAATCGCTTAATTATTAACTAAATTATGAACAAAATAGTTATTAAAGTCAGGATTCTGCGCTATGCATAAACCCTAGAACAGGGATGGCGAACCTTTTTGAGACGTGGGTAAAATTTTGTTCATATTTTTTTTAGTACCGTAGCTTATGGATCACTAATTAAAAATTTTAAACTGAGTATTTTTAAAACTAAACATCTTTAAAACTCAATTGGCTCAACGGATAAAAATAGGCTTGATTTGACGATTTAAAAATTTTTAGTGCGCCTCTTTCCTCCTTCACGTGCAAATTTTTTAGATGAGTTTCTGTGAGTAATAGTGGGCCAGTTGAAAAGCTTGCGTGGGTCAGTGTCTGACCCATGGATCATAGTTTTGGAATTTAGACTTTCAGAGTTGTTATCATTAGTAAAATAATTTAACTGTGGTTTATTTGTAAAAATTACCACGTTTCGGCCACTCATTCTGTGACCTTTCAGGTATAGTGAGCGCCACAATTAAGTCCCCACCTGATAGCTTAAGCCTTAAGTATATGGTATAGTATATGGATTATGGTGAAATATTTTTAAATTTGAAAAGGTGAAATAAAATCTTACGTTTTTACCTTTTTAGTTTTACATTTTACCTTTTCGGTCATTAAAATTATTTCATTATACACCATATACTTAAGGCTAGAGCTATCAGGTGGGGACTTAATTGTAGCGCTCACTGTACAATTCAGCTTAGATTATAAAAGTTGTTAGATTATACAGGTTGTCACAGATGAAACAACCTTTATAATCTTAGCTGAATTGTACCTGAAGAAGGCCACAGAATGAGTAGCCGAAACGTTGTAATTTTTACAAATAAATACAGTTAAACCGAAAATCAAATTCTTTTACCCACGGGTCATAGGTTCGCTATCACTGCCTTAGAAAATGTCCAAACAAAACACCATTTTTACTTTCTCTATTTATGAAATATATAGAGTGAAAATATTGTCTTCATTAAATTTTCTTATAATTGTACTTTGGTTTTTTATACTTTAATAATTAAGCAATTTGAACGAATGAATAATTTTTGGAAAGTTAAAGAACTATAGACGTGTTAGGGTTTTTGCATTCAGAGATCGGAAAAATTGTATTAGGGTAAAACAACTAAAAATTCGATTTTTCTTAACTTCAAGCCGTTTGAGTATTAGACCATTTGTTGTTTATTTTCTATATCTCCTAAACGGAACTAAACTCAATGCTATATGAGTGAAAAGGGCTTTTGACTTACGTGGCGGACAAAACACCGACCTGGAACGCTCAGTCGTTGGCCACTGACTGATCGTTATTTTACACTATTTCCTGTTGATCTATCATATCAGATTTTATTTCATTTTCTGGCTATTTAGTTATCTAATTATATAATTTTTTTTTTTTTTTATTTACATTAACAGAAAGCTTTGTATTTCAATTTATATTCATTCAAAATTCATTTATTATTTATATAAGAATAATATTAGGGATGAGATTAGAATAGAATATAAAATTGTCACCAAAACGAATAATTTGAACTTCGCTAATTTATTGTATACTAGGATCATGGGATTTTGAGCAGAGTGAGGGACAAGGAGTTTTTACTCGGAGCCGTAACCCGTAAATTCGTTGTGCTCCACTGCACTGATATTTTTTTAATAGAATTTCATTTAAAAATTAAATGAATTCGTTTTTTTTTGTCACTTATTTAAAACTGAAGCAAATACTTAAGGAGGGGAGCAACTCAAAAAAAAAAAACAGTGTTTGCTTCGATTCTCTGGTTAGAATAAAGATCTGAATTTATATGTGAAATTCCGCGATACACTAAAATTGTGAGATTTATATTTTATTGGTGAGAGATTCGGTTCTCAACCTTATCCGGAGCCTGGGTGTTACCCAGTGGCGTAGCGAGATTAACTCGCGCTCGGGGCACAATACCTTTTTAGCACCCCCCCCCCCCCATTCGAAAACCATATATTATATGTAAAATATACAAAATTATTATATTACACTGGTACAGTGAGGGACAATATTAAGTCCCACCCATGCGTTTTCTACTTGTGATTATTTCAAAAATATACACTGTAAAAAAAATGTTAATTTTAGTGTGTTTTTGAATACTAAATTTACAAATGTATGCTTTCAAATATTTACAACAAACATTTTAAAATTACAATTTTCTTCAAAAAAAGAGTATGTATTGTAATTTTACAAACAGTGTATAGTATTTTTCATTAAAAATTGTATTTTTTCTCGAAAGCAGTTTAGGAATTCTAAAATTACAATACATTTTCATTCTAGTTTTCAAACGATTTTCGAAAATTACAATACAGTAAATGGTTTTTGCAAAGATTTACTAAATTTAGTATGTTTTTGTGTAGGAAATATGCTTCCTAAACAATTGTAAAATTACAAAAATTTTTTTACAGTGTATTATATATTTTTTAATGGAAACTTTCATGGTTCAAACTTAGAAAATTCCCAATAAAGATTTTCATTTTCTTTTCTAAAAATAATGAAATAATCACAAGTAGAAAACGCATGGGTGGGACTTAATATTGTCCCTCACTGTACCAAATTAAAATATATTTTTATGAAATCAATTATAATAAAAATAAAAATTATTCAGCAATTTTTTTGTTTTGCGGACCATTTGGCGCCCCTTTGTGAGTAGCGCCTGGGGCATGATGACCCCCCTTGCCCCCTCCCCCCTCGCTACGCTACTGGTGTTACCAGCCTGTTTCAAACGAACGCAAGCAAATAGAAATTTCACTTTAGTAAATATGATAATACTCCCTAGTTTATATGTTTTCACAAATTTGTATTATTTAACTTTATACGTATTGGCCAAATGGAATTGTTTTCCGAGGCCAATTTATTTTAAATAAAAAAAAAAAAAAAACTTTATAAGTATTTCGGCATTTCATAAGTTATACGTTTGTATTTTCTCTTACCCTATAATTGAAATACAATAAATAGAGAGAAAGTATTGGGATCATGTCAAAAATTCGATGAAGATATTTTGATGGAAATACACGTTTTGAGGTCTTGAGTCCAAAAAAAAGTGGGTCCCGCAAATTGGTCTGTCTGTGTGCAACGATTTTAAGCATTAAGCAATTGAGCTACGGGATTGAAATTTTATATTTAAGTTAGTCGTGACCTGTAGCTCAGAGAGAAGATATTAGCTTCTCGTGCTAGAGGTTCCAGGTTAGCTTCCCCACCCGGGCGAGAATTTATTTCTAATGAATTGGATAGTAATCATTTGAAATAAATAAGGATAAGGTCTAAATGCAATAAAAAGACCGTAAATTAAATAAATAAATTTATGAAATTATCCATGTCATTAAATTAATTAATTATATTTTTTCCCCCGTGCATAATATAATTTGCTTATTTAATTGTAATTTCTCTATTTGGGGATATCCGTTTATTTGTTACTTATCGGACGATCGAACTGAAATGAGTTTTACTCCTTCAAAATGCTTTATAGGCAACCGAATATACTAATAATTCAAATTCAAAAATCCATGATTTTAAATAGAAAAAAGTAAAATAGAAATTGATATTAAAATCAATTTTCTCTTTTTTTTAAACAACATATGTTGTATGTATTTTTTCCGTCATAAATAATGCTCTTTTTGAGTACAATGGCGGATTCACAAGACTTTGAAAAAATGAAATTCTATGTGTATAGATGCAAATATTATAGGAGTGCAAAAAATGAAATTTTACAACATTGTAATAGCGAAAAAACTAGAGCCCTAGAACCGACAAGTTTAGTTTTTTATTTTACATTATGTATTCATAAATAAGTTTCTATTCTTTTTTTTTCTTTGCAATGCAATAAAAAATTGTCTTATCCTTCTAAATATTTAAAGAGATAAAACAAAGAATACAATTTTATAAATATATTTTACAATAAAAGTTGTAAGAAAAATATTACTTACTCTTACCCTATATATGAAATATATAGAGAGAAAGTATTGCAAAAGTCGATGTCGAGATTTTGAGTTCCCCTTAATCCAAAAAAGTGGGTCCCGCAAATTGGTCTGTGTGTGTGTGTTAATTTTTACATGCCCTTTAAAATGTATATTCTCATTTTGTCTTTGAAATCTTTTGAAGCACACTTTACTCTTGTACTTCAAAGGAAAGATAGGAGAAATGGTTGCCATGGTAACAGAATATAAATCTTTTTCTTTTTAAATTCAAATTCATATTAATCAACTATTTTTTAGATGATCTTTAAAAAGTATATCATTAAAATTTTTCGTGAAATTTGTTTGAAGTACACTTTACCGAGGTAGCATTTCAGATTTTTCAAATTCATTTTCGGGCTCTTCCTTCCAAAGAGTCAATGTTCGATTCAAAAGGGGGGTTTAGAATTTTTTAAACATTTTAATAAATTCTTCCCAATTCTTATGAAATTTTGTATTTATTTAGGATTCTCTATTGTGTAAAAAATATCCAAATATGAAATTAAAATTTTGAAAACTAACCGTAGTTTATTACAAGCAGTCATCATTTAAAATGAACGGAGCCTGTGGAAATTTTGAATAAATTTACTTTTTACTTTCTCTTACCTATGTATATATGTAATATATATATAGAGAGAAAGTATTGCGATCATGTCAAAAATTCGATGTCGAGATTTTGATGGATATACATGTTTTGAGGTCCCCTGAGTCCAAAAAAGTGGGTCCCGCAAATTGGTCTGTGTGTATGTGTGTATGTGTGTGTGTCTGTGTGTGTGTGTGTGTGTGGACAGATTTTTAGCATGAAGGAGTTGAGCTAGCGGATTGAAATTTTATATTTAACTTAGGTACCTTTGAAGAATCTCAAAATAAGCTTTTGAACAAAATCGGCCAAAAAGTACTAGTACTTTACTGATGTACTTTTTCAGTTTTTTTCGATTTTCTCAAAATTCCCTCCAAGGATTTTTTTTTTAAAATTCATAAATGAACTATTTTTTAGATGCTCTTTAAAATGTATATTCTCATTTTGCCGTTGAAATCTTCTGAAGACCACTTTACTCTTGTTCTTCATAGGAAAGATAGAAATGGTTGCCATGGTAACGGAATTTAAATCTTTTTCTTTTTATTAGATTAAAATCAATTATTATTTAAATTCCCATTTTTACTTTCTCTTACCCTATATATGAAATATATAGAGAGAGAAAGTATTGCGATCATGTCAAAAATTCGATGTCGAGATTTTGATGGATATACATGTTTTGAGGTCCCCTGAGTCCAAAAAAGTGGGTCCCGCAAATTGGTCTGTGTGTGTGTGTGTCTGTGTGTCTGTGTGTGTGGACCCATTTTTTTAGCATGAAGGAATTGAGCTACCGGATTGAAATTTTATATTTAACTTAGGTACCTTTGAAGAATCTCAAAATAAGCTTTTGAACAAAATCGGCCAAAAAGTACTAGTACTTTACTGATGTACTTTTTCAGTTTTTTTCGATTTTCTCAAAATTCCCTCCAAGGATTTTTTTAAAAATTCATAAATGAACTATTTTTTAGATGCTCTTTAAAATGTATATTCTCATTTTGCCGTTGAAATCTTCTGAAGACCACTTTACTCTTGTTCTTCATAGGAAAGTAGAAATGGTTGCCATGGTAACGGAATTTAAATCTTTTTCTTTTTATTAGATTAAAAATCAATTATTATTTAAATTCCCATTTTTTTTAAATTTATTTGTGTCTTTAATTGTTTCAAAGAAAACATATATGTCTCTCTCTCACTTGCAAACATTATCGTCTCTCTCTACTCTTTTTAAATTCCCTTTCCACCTTATCTTCGCATAGGAACAATGTTAATTTCCTATAGGGATTTGTATGTTAATTTCGATTCAAAAGGGGGTCCCCTTTAGAACTTTTTAGGCATTTAAAATTTTTTTTTCCAATTCTTATGAAATTTTGTATTTATTTACGATTCTATATTGTGTATAAACTGTCCAAATATGAGATTAAAATTTTGAAAAATAACCATAGTTTATTTGAAGCAGTCAACATTTAAAATGCAAGTTTGAAACTAAGGTGCTATCGGAAACTAAATATATCTCGACACAAAAAATCTGGTGTGACCAGCACAGTGCGCAACTTTCTCTTACCGAAGGGTAAGAGAAAGTTGTGTGCTGTGCGCCAGTCACACCAGATTTTTTTTTAAATTTATTTGTGTCTTTAATTGTTTCAAAGAAAACATATATGTCTCTCTCTCCCTTGCAAACATTATCGTCTCTCTCTACTCTTTTTAAATTCCCTTTCCACCTTATCTTCGCATAGGAACAATGTTAATTTCCTATAGGGATTTGTATGTTAATTTCGATTCAAAAGGGGGTCCCCTTTAGAACTTTTTAGGCATTTAAAAATTTTTTTTCCAATTCTTATGAAATTTTGTATTTATTTACGATTCTATATTGTGTATAAAATGTCCAAATATGAGATTAAAATTTTTAAAAATAACCATAGTTTATTTGAAGCAGTCAACATTTAAAATGCAAGTTTGAAACTAAGGTGCTATCGGAAACTAAATATATCTCGACACAAAAAATCTGGTGTGACCAGCACAGTGCGCAACTTTCTCTTACCGAAGGGTAAGAGAAAGTTGTGTGCTGTGCGCCAGTCACACCAGATTTTTTTTTACTTATGAAATGCAAGTGGTCAAGTTAACTAAGGTGCTATGGGTGGGAAACTAAATATATCTCGATACAAAAAAATCTGATGCGACCAGTCACACCAGATTTTTTCTTTTGATTTTCAGCCGAAACTGAAACCGAATTTCGGCCTCAATCTTAGTTTCGGCCGAAACTGAAACATGTTTTGAACTTTTTATTTTTTTTTTTTTTTTTTTTTTTTTTTTTTTTTTTTTTTTTTTTTTTTAGTATACGAGTCTCATCCCATCTTTTTAAACTCAGGTTTTGGCCGGCCGAAAGTTTCGGCTTGTTTTTGGCCGAAAACGTAACCGAAACTTCGGTCGGTTCCTTATATTTATACTATGAATAAACATAGAATTAAAAAATAAAAGTTTCACTTTAAAAAATATAAGGATAAGACCTATATCTTTCCGTCTTCTTCCCTTTACAAAATTTTACTTCGAATGTATTTATTAATTCTTTTGGGGTTTGAAATATTATTATTAGGAGAATTTTTAATTATAGACCACTTTTTTGTATTAAATATTTTTAATAAATATTTAATACAAAAATGTGGTCTATAATTAAAAATTCTCCTAATAATAATATTTTATTTGTTTTGGATTTGTTACTCACTCGGTGATTTGCTTTTTGTTCGGATCTTATTCACATATACATTTGTACGAAATATTAATATTCAAAAGATGACCTGCTCTGGTTTTTTTTTTACATTACTTATTCATAAACCAATTTCTAATCTTTTTTTTTTTTTTCTTTCTAAAATGAAAAAAAAAAAAAAAAAAAAACAATTATCTTGTTAAATATTTGAGAGATAAGTCATTTTATATTTAATAAATATTTTTGATTATATTTTTCATTTCTATATATTTATAATATATTTAGAGATATTGCAATGGTACCAAAAATTTCACGTCGAAATTATATTGAAGTTACACGTTTTGAGTCCAAATAATAAAACCTACAAAATGGTCCGTTTGTCTGTGTGTATTAACAAAAATTCGACATAAACTACAAACTCGAAATTTGATATTTAATTACACTCCTGGCATACAACACAAAGCTTTTGAATAAATGATTTAGATGATGATTTTATATGATGTGATATTGAGAATATTTTCTCTCATGGTCACTTCAAGGCCTATTCATTATAGAAACATTTATGTACATATGCTTTACTATAACGACTACCTTTATGCTAAATTTCGATACGGACAGAAGATGAGACATTAAATGGACCTTGTTACGCATTAGTGTGTCAAGAGCCAAAAATAATTAAAAATTGAGTTAAGTACGGAATATTGTTTCAAATGCTATAATTAATAGTATTTTTTATGAAATATGTCCTAAAAAAATTTATATTTAATGTTACTTGCACAATTGACAAAAAAAATTATATATAATCCAATGAAAACAAAAAACTTTAATGGTAATTTTCTCAAAACTCGGTAGCTGGCGCTTGACACACTAATGCGTAACAGGGTCCAAATATGGGGTGTTTCAAAAAGGACTTTAAATTTCTTATAAATTTATTCAGAGAAACTACAAAGGTGATTGTGGTGTCAATTTTTAAGGAACCACACCAAGTAGTTTGCTAGTGACGAATCGCACTGTCACGAGCACTAGCGGCAGTTGCGTTAAAGATGGCTTCACTGGACCCTAACGTGCTAGCTGTGTGTTTTGGTATGAAGAGTCAGTCATATAAATGTATTCAAAGAAGCTACAAAGCTGTTATAGTGTTTAAAGGGAAACACATCAAGTCTTTTTACTTCAAACTAAAGATGTTCTATGTGGCTTCCGTTGATTATCCTGCTCACATCCCATCCGTAGTCAATTTGCTCCCAAACTCTTTAGTTTGAGATAAAAAAAAACATGATGAAACATGATGTGTTTCTCTTTAAACAACACTAAAACTAGAAAAAAAATTTATGTGACTGATTCCTCAAACACACAGCTAGCGCACTCGGGTTCATTGAGGGGTGCGATCACTCCGGGATCTGACTTGTGTTTACTTACTGAAATTCTAACCGAATCCGAATTAAGGGGGGGGTCACACACTAAAACTTGACTGGACTGACGTAATCTTACTTCTCTGTTATTTGTTATATAAGTATGTCGTCGGTGTAAACAATGTTTTTCACTTGAATGATACTATATTCCTTCCCAGCAATTTATTTCTAAATAAACTTAATAAAACTAATTATCGTTATATCAAGAAATATTTTTACTAAATTTTAAGTAAAAATATTTCTTAATTGACTATTTAAAAATTAATATTTTATTAATTTAAAAAAATTTGGAATCTCTTTGTTTTGACTTAACATATATTTCCTGCAATTTTTATAAAAATAATCGAATATGAAAAATAATAATTGATTTTATCTTTTTTTTTCTCTAGTAAAATTTCCATTTTTCCCTCTCGCGAAAATCAATATAATATAAATATATAAGGCTTTGTTTAAGTAATAATTCCCCTCCAAACAATAAAAGATTTTACTCAAATATGTAAAATAGATAATTATTATGTCCTCCTGTCAAAGACATTTTAATAAAGGCACACAGCATACCTTCCATTTCGTTTAAAACATTATTATTTTTATCTGATTGCTCATCAAGGAGATGATTAGGAATGTGGGCAGCCATCTTACATTTAACTAATATTTCATACATGTCACAATTCAGTTCGGCCTTCAATCCAGTGGGCTTTAATTGATAAATATTATATTATTATTAAATTTTATTTTATTTAAAAAAAAAATCATACGTTTAAAATTGAATTTAATTAATTTTACATGAAACCTTTTTTAAATTAAATTTTTTATTTAATCAAGTTTTATAATTGAGTTTGTCTACAAAACGTGGTATTTATATGGTTGTCTTTACATTGATTTTTTTTTCAAATATCTATACCTTATATATACTATATATTTATTTATCACTGGTCCATGAGGATTTTTACGCACCTTCTTGATACAGAATTTATTTTAAACCCATATTCTACTTAGAATATTGTTCAACAAATAATTGAGATTCCATTTTAATAATACACTAATTATTATATTAGTTGATTCAGAGTACGGGTGAATTTGGAGTATATTTGAAAGGTTAAAAAAAAAACGCTATATCGGTCTGGGATAGATTTATTTTAATTATTTAGGCCGATATGGTTCGTAAATGCTTTTCCCTTCCTCAGTGCCAAAATCTATTGGAAACAAAAGTGATATTAATCTATTCCATTTTAGAGAATAACCAAGCAAGAGTAGGTTAATCCTCAGTGTTAATTTTTCCTTTTTAAGCGTTTTTAATAATTTTGCCTGCAATGTTCCCTACTCTATTATACAACCAAATTTACATGCCTGATTTTTAGTGCGAGTCTCAAAGGCTTAATTAAATTCGTGTTATTAATTTTTTTTTTTTTACTTTCTCTTACTCTATATGGACCCTGTTACGCATTAGTGTGTCAAGCGCCAGCTACCGAGCTTTGAGAAAATTAACATTAAAGTTTTTTGTTTTCATTGGATTATATATAAATTTTTTGTCAATTGTGCAAGTAACATTAAATATAAATTTTTTTAGGACATATTTCATAAAAAAATACTATTATTAATTATAGCATTTGAAACAATATTCCGTGCTTAACTAAATTTTTAATTTTTTGGCGCTTGACACATTATTGCATAATAGAGTCCATATATGAAATATATTAAGAGAGAAAGTATTGCGTTCATGTAAAAAATTCGATGTCGAGATCTTGATTTATATACATGTTTTGAGGTCCCATGAGTCCAAAAAAGTGGGTCCTGCAAATTGGTCTGTTTATGTGTGTGTGTGTGGACATTTTTAAGCATGAAGAAAATGAGCTACGAGGTTGAAATTTTATATTTAAGTTAGGCACTCCCCTGAGGCGTGAAAATAAGCTTTAGAACAAAATCGGCCAGTGTTTTTTTTCTATATACATCGACGTACTTATTTCTTGTATTGTTTAATTCGCATAGTATATAAAGTTCCTCAATTTATTAACATCGATGCAAAAATTGACTCTTTTGTATTTAGATTGAAAAATAAGTAATGTGGTACGACAAAAATTTGTATCTTTATTATAAAGTTAAATATTTTGTAACAAAATATTGATATTATTCTCCAGAGAAAAGAAATAGAAACACGATCCAATAAATTCCACCTCCCCTACAAAAAAAAAAAAAAAAAATTGTGACACTGAAGAGAAAAATCTGTCTCGACTTATTTTCTCATAGAATAATGTCCGCCACACACGAGCAGCTCTAAAACAACTGAACAAAAAAAAATAGACAAAATCTTAATGTGTCCCCTGCTACATTATGGCCACTGAATCTCATCTCGCTTTTGACACAACGTGAAATAAACGATCCAATGCACCACCTGCCCTAAATCTCAATATTTTTATTAATACCTCTTTAATTAAAAACTACAATGAATTTGATCAACCGAGC
Organism: Euborellia annulipes; assembly: GCA_023213315.1. NCBI lineage: Eukaryota > Metazoa > Arthropoda > Insecta > Dermaptera > Anisolabididae > Euborellia > Euborellia annulipes. The sequence continues at coordinate 132,868 of JAKCPI010025700.1, read as the reverse complement.
TTAATCCTCTTCATAATTGTTTCATTATTTTTATTTGACCAAAAAAAAAAAAAAAAAAAAAAAACCGTGAACCTGACAAAATGTTATATTCCCTTGAAAAATATGTTTGTTTTTTTTGCAATATATTACTATATAAAATTGTATTCAAATCTCTCTTTTATGTTTTTCTTCTCAAGTAAGGAAAAGAAGATGATGTCGAAAGGAAAAAAAAAATGGAAATTTATTTATGAATATCTAATGTAGAAACTTGGAATTACAAATAACTAAACAAAAATATCGATTAAATTAAAAAAATAAAAATTTTTCTTTAAATTTTTTTTTTAGACTAAACAAACATTCACAATAAACAATAATAATAATATTTAAATTTTTTATTAAATAAGAAATATATACAGTAGTCCGTGACCCGTGGCTTAGAGAGAAGACACTCGCTTCCCGTCCCAAGCGAGAAAAATGTATTTCATTTGAATTGACTTTTTTCGATTTTCTCAAAATTCGCTCCAACGATTTTGATTAAAATTATTAAATCATTTATTTTTTAGATTCTCTTTGAAAAGTATATTCTTATTTTACTTATGAAGACCACTTTACTCTTGTACTCCATAGGAGAGATAGGAGAAATGGTTGTCATGGTAACAGAATATAACTATTTTCTCATATTTATAAATTTTACATCTTCGTACTGTCGGAAACTAAATATATCATATGAATAGTGAATAAATATATCTCAACACAAAAAAATCTGTTGTCACCAGTCACATCAGATTTTTATTTAAGTCTTATTGTCACATAGAATCTTAAACATTTCATTTATGTTAAACTTAAGGAGTATAAATTCATCGATCCTAAACTAATTTGTCAAAGTTTATATAGGTCTAATATGGTTTATTTATAATGTTAATGTTTACAAATAGACTTACGTAGTGAGGTAATTAGGTAAAGGAGCGATTTCAAAATGTAGCAAATTGAAGGAGGACCTCTCTGTTATATTAATTTTTTTTTAACTTGTTTGGAAAGGTTTTTTTTAAATTATTTTCTCTTCCCCCTTCTTTGCGATTAAAATAAAGGATATGTTGATACTAACTACGAGTTGACCGAGAGAGGGCTGTCTTTACTTTCTCTTACCCTATATATGAAATATATAGAGAGAGAAAGTATTGCGATCATGTCAAAAATTCTTTTTTGATTTTGATGAATACACATGTTTTCCTCTGAGTCCAAAAAAGTGGGTCCCGCAAATTGGTCTGTTTATCTGTGTCTAACGATTCTTAGCATGAAGGAATTGAGCTACCGGAATGAAATTTTATATTTAACTTAGGTACCCTCCCGGACACTCAAAATAAGCTTTTGAACAAAATCGGCCAAAAAGTACTAGTACTTCACTGATATACTTTTTCAGTTTTTTTCGACTTAATTCGCTCCACCAAAATTGTTTAAAAATTATTTTTTAGATGCTCTTTAAAATTTATATTCTCATCAGCACGGTACACAACTTTTTCTTACCAAACGGTAAGAGAAAGTTGTGTGCTGTGCGCCAGTCACACAAGATTTTTTCGTTTTCGATTACATCTAAAATCCGCTATCTTTCAGTCATTAATGTCAGTACTGACACTTGGTGGTTAATCTGAGGAGTAACTTTCATTGGAATACGACTGAGATGGGTTCCAGTTTCCTTCCTCAGGAGAAGACATCTCAAATAGAGTTAGATAATATTTTGCCATGGGGTGGATTTGAACTCGAGTTATATTCAACTCAGGATTATAAGCTCAGCGGCTTTATCCCCTCGGCTAATCGCCCCCGCTATAAAAATTCAAAATAGTAGTAAGCTAGGAAGGTTGTAGAAAAATTTTTTTAAATATATTTTTTGACTTAGAGCCTGTTGCTTCAATTCTAATCAACTAGCTAACCCTGTGATAAGTTAGTTGACTATGACTTTCGAGTCTTTTCAATCTATTCAAGCTAATCATATGAAATAAGAACTCAGATCGTAGTTAACTATACCCCAAGTTCAGTATAAGTCTTAGCTAAGGGGTAAAATTAGGATCACAATCCTTGTTTATTTATTTTTTTGTAAATTTTACAATTTTTGTTAAAAAATCAATTAGCTTTAATTAATTATTTTTTTTTTTTATTAATTTTTATAAATGATGCCTATATTAAGTTTTTAACTTCGCAAAACTTCCCTTATTCCTCAGATAAGTAATTATAGATGAAAAACTCGTTTTTTTAACTCGAAGGTTTAGTGTTCTTGTTTACTATATCGAGGATTTGCTTGATTGCTAGTTGACTAGAAGTGAAACAACCGGCCCCTACTTGACCATTTTCAAAATTTCTAATATTTATTCATCGTTGCATTATTCAATTAATTCTTACCGTTTGTGTCTATATTTTTTTTTTTCTATCTAATGAATTTTTTCTGCTATCTCAACAGTACAATATGAAAACGGTTTAAGTATCCCCCCCCCCTCTCCACCCCATGTTTTGTATAAGTGGTTTACTTTCGATTATGATTTAAAAATCAATGGATATGAATTTTTTAAATCATCGCGTCTAAATATTAAATTAACTGATCGATTTACTACGCAGTATTCATGCTTAAAATATTAATAAATACAATAATACAAAATTTTCTCATATTTGAAAATATGTTCATGTCACTTAAGATTTTTTTAAGTCCACTTAAACTAGACAGTGTCGCTATTTGGTGGTGTATTTTATTAAAATTTAGCTACAAAAAATTAATATAATTTAGGGGTTTAGATGAATTATCCCTCATCCTCAATAAAATCCTTTTATCACAAGAATTTGAAGTAACCCTCTTAAAATTGGTTTTGAAAACTCTTTCAAAAATGTTATGCTGTTGCATATTCATTTAATGGAATATCGAGTGATAAATTTTGGAACATCAATAAATTAAGTTTTATTCAAGTAAAAAATTAGGGATTTTTTCTTGATATATAGCCTATATTTTAATTTTCGTTAAACTGCGCTCCGTAAATATTTATATTTTTATCGTGTAAAACACTCAATTCTCAACCTTAATTTGCTCTCCGCCCTCTTTGAGAATATGTTCTTTTCTAGAGCTCCCCCCTCCTGCACCCTCCCATCTTAATTTTACTTACCACCTCTCGCGAATTTAAAACAGCTATTGCCACGAATATATTTGCCACGGTAATGTTATATTACAGCCGTAAGATAGGATCCCGATCCTATTTCTGAGTTTAAAATGAAGAATGAAAGAAGAATGTTTCAATGGGAGCAATTAAAACGCATACTTATTTAAATCGAGGAAATACCGCCAACCCCGCACCGCGGGAATAATACGAGGTAGAAGAAGAATAAAATTTAAATCAAGGAATATTTTTATTAACATTCAAAAGATATAAATTTATGACATAACAAGGTTGAATGAATTTTATGCATTTTAAGGAGTTTGTTAATATCAAGCTCGATTTTACTAAAAAAACAACGGAAAGTTCAGTAACTTGAAGCCAATTTCTCTTTTTAGTTACCAACATTGCTAGAGTACTAAATCCACGGGATAAATACCTACAATAACAAAAATTAAACATGATATTAATTTTAATTTTACTTTAGTACGTGATTAGCGTTTATTTTATTTTTATTTTTTTTCTTTTTTAGACTATATTTTTTAATCTGCCCACGCCCCTTCTGCGCCATTTCAATGTACCCTAATTTCCTCTGGGTCTTCTATCTGCCCCCTGAAAGTCAAACGCCTTCAGGAGGCCACGTTGAAAACCTATGGCGTAAAAAAAAATCTGGTGTGACTGGTGGCACCAGATTTTTTGTGTCGAGATATATTTAATTTCCGCCAATATATTATAATTCAAGATATAAAATTTATGAACTGGGGAAAATATTTATATTTTGTTACCATGGCAATCATTTCTCTTATCTTTCCTATGAAGTACAAGAGTAAAGTGGCCTTCAAACAATTTTGAGAGCAAAATGAGAATATACATTTTAAAGAGCATCTAAAAAATATTTGATTTTTGAATTTTAATCAAAATCGTTAGAGCGAATTTTGAGGAAATCGAAAAAAACTGAAAAAGTACATCAGTAAACTACTAGTACTTTTTGGCCGATTTTGATCAAAAGCTTATTTTTTATGCTCCAAGCGGGTGTCTAACTTAAATATAAAATTTCAACGTCCTACCTCAATTCCTTCACGCACACTCAGACACAGACAGACCATGTCGCCAAAACCTCTTTTTTGGATTCAGGGGACCTCAAAACGTGTATATCCATCAAAATCTCGACATCGAATTTTTGACATGAATCCAATACTTTCTCTCTCTATATATTAACATATATATAGGTAAGAGAAAGTAATAAGTAGGCTATAAAAAATTCATATATTTGAATTTGCATAAATTAAAGGTTTTTTTATATTAAATTTTATTATATTTCAAAATTATAGGCTATAGATATATTGTTCTAAAATAATAATTTATTTACATTTACATAATTTATTACAATCTCTATATATAGCTGAAAATTAAAAAATTAGAAAATGTAAAATTTCACAATTTGTTTTTATAATACATATATTTTTTTTTTAAATAAAATTTATTAAATTAAAATAATTTACTATTCTTTTTCAAAAATATAATAATCTTTAGAAAATCTTGGAAAATTTAAAAATAAATGCTTATTATTAACATATAAAGGACAAATAAATATGTTTATGGAAATATTTCTATTTCTTCTATTATATAATAATAAAATGACCTTAACATAGCAAATGTTCGCCTTAATTACAAAATATTTTAAAATAATTGCAAAATAACGTCTAATTCTTCCCTAAAAAAAAAATGTCAAATTATTTTAAAAATTTCCTTGAAAAAATTTTACTTTGGCTAAGACCTTTAATAAACAAAATGTAAATTGTTAAAATTACCATTTGTGACAAAATTTTATTGGTGTTTTTAATAACCCCCCCACCTTTTTTTTGTTCTCCCCTATTATCGCTACACACCTGAAAGATTACAATTCATTAAGTATTATTACTGGGCGAAATTTTTTTTTTTTTTAATTTTGTCGAAAACTAAATTTTAAGCAAAAAAAAGAAAAGAAAAGTGCATCTAGGGTTTTTTTTTTTTTTTTTTTGTTATTAATCTCACTCACTAGCTGTACCTTTCTTTATTTTCTACCAATATTATTCAACACAGCTATAAAATTTTTGAAATTTAATTCATTAATTTACATATATATATATATCACCCTTTCGGCGACTGAGGAAAATCAAAAATTATTATCCTATAGAAATTTTTCAAATTCCTGAAAACGTCCACTTATTGTGTACGAAACACTGACGCAACCAGAAATACAAAATTGTTTTTAAAGGTGCATTCTGTACTTGATTACTAGAATATATATAACAAATAAAATTTTTAAGTATTAATTTTTAAAATTTAATTCCCAAATAAATATTTTTTTCAAATCTCGGGGGGGTGGCGGTAATTACCCCCCTGTATCGTTGCTCTGAAGGGAGATTTTTACCTTGCATCATTTCTCTCTGCTTAATTCAATTCTAATATTATGTATATATAAATAATCAATGAATTTGCTGTATAATGTCTTACAAATAAAAATAACAGGGTGTAGGAGTTTTTTTTTTTGCAATATGATTCCTTTTTTGAAATTCCTACCTTTGAAATTAGATTGGATTAATTATTCGACCAAATTAACAGGCCTAATTTAATTTTTACTCATTAGATAGACTCTTAAATAAATTTTCACTCTTATAATTTGGAATCAAATCATAAATCAAAGCTCTAACACCTTTTACTTCCCCCCCCCCCTCCAGGATTTTATTAAATGTTCTTTCTACATTTTTGTTCATTCTTATAAAAAAAAATTCGACTGATGAATCAAAAATGTTAAATTCGAGAACTAACTGGATTTAATAAAAACCCTTAGAGTTTTACATACACTCAAAATTTTCGGATTATCAAATTTGTGAAGGCAAATAAATATTTTAATCAGGTGAGATGATCTCGACTATCGAAAGGATCGATATCTCGAAGTTAAAGGAGTATCGAGAGTATCGCCGGTTAGAGGGGTGTTGTGGTCGAAAGCAACAGGGAAGAAGAGGGGGGGGTTGCCTCCCCTCCTTTGCCGGTAGCGGCGGCAGTGGCGGTCGATAAGCGCCAGTGTGTCGGAGCAGACCCCTGGGCACGCTAGTCAGCCTCAGCATTTAACAGAACATCCAATGGAGAAATCATCGGTTAATGAAGAAGCTCCAGGCAATCCAATGCACGCCAACGGGCCCGAATCCAATCTTAAATATAACAAATCACTCAAATACAACTGCTTGGCTTTGCTCGATCCTTGTGAGTAATTAAAAAAAAAAAAAAAAAAAACAACTTAATAACAAACAAAACACCTGCAAGTCGATTCAATCAAGCGTTGATCACGTGACAGAGAGATTTAGGGATTTGTCTATAGACTCTGTCCTAGATCAAAATTGATCATTTTCAAGGCCAAAACGGCAGGTGACAAAATTAATGGCGCCCTTTATGACGTCACTCCATGATGTCATCAATGCACGTATTACTTGACTGCCTTGTGACTTCCCCCTTTCAATCAATAAAAAGATCATTTAATCAAGAAAATTGTATATATTGTATTTAATTTAATTTTAAATTTTAAACTAAATAACTGAGTCCTCCTCTTCTAAAGATGCCTTTGCTTCAACTAATTCTAATTCCTTAATTGCACTTGCTTACTAATTTTTCAAATGCACCGCTAATTTTCTTTTTTCTCTTCTCTTGCAGATGCATGGTTCAACCCAGAACGACTCCACCCTAAGGGTATGTAACAAAAAAATAACATCTTCTCATACTAACTACTTTCTTTGTCCAATTGTATAAAGAGACTTTCCATTAAGCTACATATTTGCATAACATCTATACTAAATGTTTTATTAGTCATTTGTAAAATATTGACCTTTATACTTTAAACGTACTTTACTCCTGTCATTATCGCTAAATGAATTTAATCCATAAATAGAAATAAATGATTTGAACTAATTTGTTAAATATTTTAATTTAAATTAAAATTTTTTTGATATCCCTATAATAATAATTTGAAAATGATGTTTTCCAACAAATTGACCATTTCTTTTTTTGTTGTAAATATTTTTTATATAAATAATAATAGACACAAATCCATCATTCGTAATTTGAATTTTTTTATTTATAATTAAAATATTTAATAAATTGAAATTGTGTATTTTTACTGCGAATAATAACTTATTATATAAAAAAAAACTGATACCTCCTATACAAATTTTTTATAATATGTCGATTTTTTTTTTTTTTTAATTAAGAAAAACTTTTTTAATTAAAGTTATAAAGAATACTAATTCGAATAACTTTTTCTTGAAAAGACTTTCACTAAATCTAATAATTAATAAGATATCCCAAAAATACATTGACAAATCACCAAACATATTTAACATTCAAATTAAATGCGAATTGTTAACATTTGTTTATAAAACAGAAAATTTTTTTATTTTAATCTAACTTTTTTCTTGGCCTATTTTTCTTTCTATTTATTATTTATTTCATTAAAAGAGTTACTCACTCTTTTCTCTTCTTAAACTGTCCAATTTAAATTGTTCCTTCTAAACTATCCATTTTTCTAATTTAAAATGATTTAAAAAAAGGAAATAAATTGATTGTATTAATAAATTTCAAATTGAATTATTTATTTATATTTGATTAAAGTGATTTTATTTAATATTTATAACATAGACAGACTCTAAAATTGTTCCCTTATTTAAATTTAAATTAAGAAAGCTTTTCCTATTGATTTTACTTTAATAGCTTTGGACTTATCGATTGTAATATATTAGTTAGGATTTCCGTATAAATGAGTAATTATTTAAATACAACCTAATTATTTTATTTAAATAGGACATTGTGTGTCTAAGTTATATGAACGGGCTTTTTGAAGATTAATATTGATATAAGGGCGGTGTTCCTTTTTCAAAATTTGATATATTACTCTGTAATCAGATTAAAATCACTTCTTTAAATTATTTTTTTTTATTATACGGTATATCCAATAATCTTATCCCCACTCGAAAACTCGCAAATGATATACACCCAAGAATGTTTCATTTTTTTTTTTTTTTGCAAGCGATGAGTGTGCCACTCACTGTCTAATTCCATCGCTACCTTTATTTCCCTCTGGACTCTAAAATCTTCCCCAAAAGGAGGTAATTTCTTTTTGGTCATGGGGTGAATTTACACCTGGTGCACTGGTTTCAATATAAATATTTTTTTTTTTGATCAATAAAAATTTTATTTAACAATCGTTATTTTACACTCTAAAATACCTAAAAGAAATATAAATATGGAAAATATTGATAGTATACAATTTTATAATGAAATTATATAATCGCTTTATCAATATATACCAAAAATTTTAAGTCAAAAAGCCTTTCAAATTTCTCTGGAATTTGAAAGGCTTCGGACCAATTTTATTCAAAATTTGTAATCGGAGTCCTGATCCCCATTAGAAATTTTAACTTAGAAGAGCGAATAAGCCCGTGAATTAAGTCTTTTTTGACTACCTGCTCTTATACTTCCTAAACTTATTTAATAAATTTCCATTTTATCTACTATCCCGATAATATTTCAGATAGAGAAGCTTTTGAATTTGCATTTTTTTAAAATTATTATTATTATTGGTTCTAATTTTGTGTAAAAAAAAATATATTCAAAATACGAATTGATTATTTTACACAAAATATTGTAATAATAACCATTTCTAAAGAACAAAGAAAATTAAAAAGCTTCACTGTCCAGATACATTATGGGGGGATATAGCATATCGTCTTCATTTATTGCTCATATTTTCAAGATACTACGTACTGCATATTTTTTCGGAATCATTAAAAGTTAAAAAAATGAATTTACCGAATTTCTATAAAAACTAATTACTAAAAAGTGGCTTTAAAGTTACACTACTGACACATTTTTACATTTCCATCATTGCCTTTTTTTTACTGGTACAGTGGCCGCCATAATTAAGTCCCCATCTGGGAGAAAGAGCCTTAAGTACTGGTTTATTATTTATATGATATATAGTGAAATAATTTTAATGACGGAAAAAGTAAAATAAAATATGGTATATATGAATATATTTGACATTTTTCACTATATACCATATACTTAAGGCTCTAGCTACTAGGCGGGTACTTAATTGTGGTGCTCACTGCACCAGTGTGTCTCTCCAATACTAAATTGTTCTCATAATTATATATTACATCACATTTTCCTAAAACGTTTTGATACTGATATTTATATATCCGTCTAGCTACGGAATGCAAAAAGGTCAGATGTGGAAAAAATAGAGACTAATGCGATAAAATAATACATAGAAAACTAATTAATATTAATAAAAAATGTATTAATACACTCAGTAATCTTGAAAAAGATAAACTCTTTAATTAGACGTTTAACTCATTTTAAGATAAACGTAAAAAGTATATGTAGATAAAAATTCTTTTTAGGTTCAAGGTCAAATTAGAGATATTCCTAAATATAAATTATAATATATTCCTTCTAAATAAGTTTTTTTTTTCCAAAAAATAAAGGAAAAGTCCAGGTTATTTTATGAATCAGTACACTTGATGAAACACACTTGAAATTATTTCTAAAAGGATTTCTAAATGAATCATGCTATCTATTTGAATTGATGACCGTTATCATCCCATTGATTCATTCTTGTTTATGATGAAAAGTTTTACCTTTTTGTAAAGACGACAAAAGGTTATTATTTTTCATTTTTTTCTCTTGGCTTAAATTTATGTTGTAAAATTATTAAAGAAGTGAATAGCAGGAAATTTCGACATATTTATGTAAACGCCAATATGAAATATAATGAATTATTCTTTGATAAGTGTATTCTTAAAATAACTCATTTTCCAACTAATCATGTTGATACTTCGATACTTTTAAAAGTATCTATTTTTTTAGGTATCGAATAGTATCGGAACATCGACACTTGCATAATAAGTCTAGAAATGATGTTACACCTGTATACAATATAAATCTAAATTGTTATTAGGATAATTTTTAATTATAGACCACATTTTGTGTTAATTATTTATTAAAAATATAAATTACACTACAACGTTTCAACTGCTTATTCTGCAGTCTTTATCAAGTACTGTACTCTTGCTCCGACTCAAGTGAAACTAACCGTCAAGACCGTTACGTGTCTTTTTATATGCAACGACTTCAGCACCATCTGCATTCTTATGAATTTAGATATAAATTTTCACTCGTTCCCATGTACTTAGTCACAATCATCAAAGCTAGTGATTACATAAATAGCATGATGTTAGAATAAGTTTTTTGAATTTATCTATGTTAAATTCAAATTCAAAAAATTCATTGTAACATCATGCTTTTTTATGTAAACACTTGCTTTGATGATTGTGACTAACATAATGGGAATGAGCGGGAAAATTTGTATCTAACTTCATAGGAATGCCTGCAGATGGCGTTGACGTCGTTGCATATAAAAAGGCACGTCAACGGTCGTGACGGTTAGTTTCACTTGAGTCGGAGCAAGTGCACAATACTTTAATTAATAACAAAATGTGGTCTATAATTAAAAATTCCTTTAATAATAATAATTCAAACCACCAAAGCTTTAATAAACACATTCGTGATAAATATAATCTAAAATGTCTATGCAGTTTTTTCAGTTATCGGTGCTGTTGGACGGCAGATTCTTAGGAATTGTTGGAAGAATAAAAATCAAACCACCAATTCATAGCAGAGACAATTTATCGGTTGACGAGGAAGCATCCTGTCGTTTCGGCCAATTACAGGCCTTCATCAGAACCATATTAGTCCGAAATTCAAGACAAAATATTTACATTTACTATTATAACTATGACAATTCATTTTAGTTTTACCTCTTCATCGAATTAAACTAGTAATTGTAAATGATAATATGTGGTCTTGAATTTCAGACACATTTGGTTCTGACAGGATGCATCCTCGTCAATCTATAAATTGTCTCTGCTATAAATTGGTGGTTTGATTTTCATTTTTCCAACAATTGCTAAGAATCTGCCGTCCAACAGCACCGATACCTGAAAGAAACTACATAGAAATTTTAGATTTATATCGATACTTTCTTTTCAATATTTTGAATATATCGATACTCTCATTCTTTTATCAGAAAGTATCGGCAAATTAATCACAATTCACATTAGCCCAAACCGATTATATAATAATTTTTATATTTTTCAAGTATTGAAACTTTTCTGACCAGTATTATTTTAATTGTTTGTTGATGGCCGTAAGGAAAATCAATTTTATTCCAAGGACCGTCGGCCAAAAATAAATAACTTTGCGTATTATCCATTTATTTGTAGATATTTCGATCCCAGTGAAATTGAATCATCCTCAGTACAAGAAACTAAATTAGATACTACATAAATACATACATTATATATTAAAAGTTATTGTTATAGCACTTAAACAATAAGCTTATTTTTTACAAACAGATTACCAGATAATAAGCAAAATTATTTATTTTTGCTTTTGAAGTTGTCGCTTGATGTGATTATAATGGAGAGATGAAGATATCAGCCAAATTGGAATGCTCTAGGTTCAATAAAACTCCCAGAACAAGACGTTTCGGCCTGAATTTATTTGGTGATCTTCAGTTATTGGACTACAAAATTGTATAAAAATATTTATAAAAATTGTACATTTTATTATTACAATATTAAAAAAAAATATATATATATTAATAAAATTGTACAATTTTTGTTTATATCTTTATACAATTTTGTAGTCCAATAACTGAAGATGGCCAAATACAGGCCGATACGTCTTATTCTGGGTTTATATTGATCTTAGAGCATTCCAATTTGGCTGATATCTCCATCTCTCCATTATAATTATTTATTTTTAACCGAAGGTCCTTAGAATAAAACAGTATTATTTGATACAAGTATCGGTAGTTTCTTCGTTTATAATCTGCATCCCTAATCATGAAAGTTTCAAAAGAAATTGGTACCCATTATATGTAATTTCTTTATTGTTTAAAAAAAAAAAAATTATTTCATTAATATAACAAAGAATTTCTAAACTAGATATTTGAAAATAGAATATTTGAATCTTCTATTTTATATAAAAAATAATCCAGTTTTATTTATTAAAAAAAAAAAAAATCTATTCTCCTTTGAGAATGGCTGACACTCATATGCAGTGCGCCAGTATGGTTGCCTAACTCCTGAGCGTTTTATGACAATTTTCCCTTATATTTATTTTTTTTTTTTTTTTTTTTATAAAACTACTATCACTTGCTGTCGCTGGCTTTCCTTCAGTCATTTATTATTTTGATCAATCAAATTTTTGTTCACATCAAATTTTTTTTTGACCCTCCACATCGCCTCTCATTCTCATTTTATAATTTTTATTATAAGTTTTAAACTTTCGACCGTTGGTTCTCGTTGAAACATTTTGTAAATAAAAATTAAATATACAAATAACCTAGTGTTTAATTTGTATATTTAATTTTAATTTTTATTATTTTTTTTATGTATAGATTAAAAATTAAAAATTGCATTGAAAGAACGTTTATTTTAATTGTCTAAAAATAAAATTGCGTTTTTTTTTAAACAATTTTTCTTAAACATTATGATCTTTTTCCGCCATTAAAAAATAAATGAAACACGGAGTTTCGCTTTAAAAAAAAGCATAGAGGAAGTTTATTTTTTAAGATATTTATTCAAAGAAAGTAAAGATAATTTTTTTTCATGCGATGACTCACATTCCTTCGTATATATGGTTATTATAATTAGAGTTAATAAGTAAATGAAATTTCTACTTGTTATTTGATTAGCATTTTACATCTATGCAAAGTTCAAGAGTTAAAGGAAATATTTTGTTTTTCTCCACTCTATTGTATTAATATATAGGCCTATCACAAAATACACTCTATTAAAAAAATATCGTTTTTCATATACTTTCGTGCTTGAATTTTAATATAACCAGTTTGTGAAATCAAATTCATAAATTAGTTTATTAAGTAAAAAAAAAATATGAATCAAATTTAATTAACTTAAAAAGTATGATATTCTTAACAAAGTAAATAGTCGAGATGATAAAGGCGCCATACATATAAACCAAGAGTGTTCCTTTTTTTATTAAAATCATCATATTATTTATTGATTAGCGCTTATTTTTAATTCTTAATTAAATTCTTGAACAACTTTTTAATGAATCACTCAGTCAAAATCACACTTAAAGGGTTGTTTATAAGTGTTTTAAATTATATACCGATTAAATTTAAAATAAAATAAATTTATTTACGACCTTTTTAGAGGCATAAAGTGGCAATTAAACACAAAAGTTAAATTCACGCGCCCAGTACTGTATGTATTTAGTGGTATAGGTCTTCCTCAGTGAGAAGGGAGTCTTATATATCTTTGTGCATAAGCGAAAATCTTCACAATTCCTATATTTATAGAATGTGTCAGAGTTGATCGAGATAGTTACGCTGATTGCCTCTGAAAAAGGAGATCTGAAGGTTTTCGCGGAATCTCTCAGAGATTTATAAGACTCGTAGTATTAGTATAAATATTACGTGGCTGTTATTAAGATTAATTATAGTCAGGGAGAGGTTTGCAGCCAAACGACAAGAGCCTCTATTATTAATAAACTCTTTATTTAGGACGTTTTGGCATAGATTTAATGTGCCATCATCAGCCTTTCTCATAGCCGATACTTGCAAGTATATGACAAAATACATTGGTAATAATCAATTGTACATGCTTGAAGATAACTCTATTATTATTGGATGATATATGTCTTTAAGACTTATGTGCAGTGAGCGCCACAATTAAGTCCCCACCTGATAGCTATAGCCTTAAGTATATGGTGTATAGTGAAGTAATTTTAATGACCAAAAACGTAAATCGTAAAATCTGGTACATATAATTTTATTTTACCTTTTCAAATTTAAAATTATTTCTCCATATACCATAAACTATCCCATGTACTTAAGGCTATAGCTATCAGATGGGGACTTAATTGTGGCGCTCACTGTACTCTTGAAAGGCTGATGATGGCACAGTGAATCGATGCCGAAACGTCCTGAATAAAGAGTTTATTTAATGATAGAGGCCCTTTTCATTTGGCTGCAAACCTCTTCCTGACTATAATTATTTGTATTGTTAAAGTTTTTTGAACTGCGAATTTCACTAAATACAAGTTTATAAAAATTAAAAATCAAACAACAATTAAACCCAAATAGGTTTTATCGTTGATATTTGCTCAGGGGCCCACATGTTGTGGGTACGTGGATGGCGACCACGAGCTACCCTAGCTGAGACTGGCAGTACTTCTTTTCTTTACATGTCAGTCTCTTCCCTTCTATATTTTCAACAGGCGTCAGGCCGTGCGACGGGCCTGTTCTATTCCTTCTCGGTCGCAAAAACCCCACCCCCTCCGCGGGATTAAGGTTTTATCGTTGATATATAAAAATTTCATTGCATACATTGCTTACAAATTTTTTGTTAGGTCGTATTCATTGCAGCCATCGGGTGGGGCATAACTTTTTCAAAAATAGGACCTTTATTCGATGTCAAAGCGACCTTGAAATTGTTGAAAGAATTCCATTTTTCTTTTTTATTCCTTTTATATACAAAAATTTCAACGCGTTGTAAATTTAAATAAAAATGATTTATTCACTATTTTATTTATCATAAATATTAACATGTCTCAAAATAGAATTAGGAATTTAATATTTTTTTTCTTTAACTACATCCCTTACTAGCTAAAATAGCTGTCTTATATAGCTCCTTTCCTCTCTAGATAGACTCTATTCTCGCCTTCTAAGATCCTGATTCGAGTCTAGGAAGAGCCATTCTAACATTTAACTAATATTATTTATTTAAATGATATACTATCTCGTATAGGGAGGGCATTATTTTAAAAACTTTTAGTGAGTAGTAAGATTTAAAAAAAAATTGTTATTTTTTTTATTTTTGTATTTAAAAAAAATTGATAATTAATGCTTGCTTAATTAATTAATGTTATCAAACTTTTAAAAGACACCGAAATATTTTGCAAACAATTGATATTTATTTCCGAATTTCCCTTCTCACACTTGGGAACCCCCGGTTTTATTTATTTTTTTAATATCATAGTTAGTATAAAGGTCATGCACATACATACTTGAATCATGTTGATGTTGTTAGGAACTAAAAATCTTAGTTAAAGATGAACCAACGAATAATAAGCAACTCCACTCCGTCTGCTGGTGCGATCAGAGTTAGTCGACTTGATGGTTTGCACGCCATCTCCCTAAATACAGCTCAACTGTGGCTTGAGATCAAGACGAGCTCGCCGTATATTTAGCCCTGTAGGTTGGGTTGCCCATGGCCAGTGTCGTCTCGTCTTTGCCACACGGGCACAGGTTGTTTCCTGCTGAAGACGAGCACGTCGCCGTCGGAAGATCGACGGTCTTGTGCACGTGATTTGCAGGTGGAAACATGGGGCTCAAGAAGCAAGATCGTAAGTTTTCATAGCCAGGACAAACCGCAACCGGAATATTCTTTGAGTCCGTTGCGCTTAATCTATTTGCCTCATCATTTTTTTTTTTTTTTAACTGATTATTTCTCCATTCATAACTGAAATCCATTTCTTACCTCGAACGTTGATTTATCACTTATCATAATTCAATCTTATCAATTCATAGTTTTTTTTTTTATAACTTATACTGGATAAATGTCCGAAATGGCAATCGTCCAAAAACCTCGAGATTTTTGCTTAGTGATTTTTGTGTGCTGGGCCTGAATGTATTTTTAGTGCATGCTATGTCAATTGTACACTCTGCCAAGACGATACGTCGGGCTTTTAATCAATAAATGTCTTGACATATACCTGAAAAATTCCCAAAAAATAAAAACAAATTCTACCCCATTCAGTTTTCCACGTGTGATTTCGATTTTAACACGTTTCATCAATCGTCATATTATTTTAGACGTCACCTGTCATCTGGGCTTGCTTGCTATTTTATTTAGTTTATTTTATTTCACATTCATGGTCAAGTTAAGTAACAACTCTATTGTGTAATAATGAATCCAAATTTCCATTCTTCTTTTGCAAAACACAAATTATATTTTTTTAAACGATTCATTAATTATACTCTAAAATGAATACCGTGAGGTAATAAAAAAACTAAATATATAAATCGAATAAACTATTAATAAACTAATGAATTTTTAACCGGAAATTAAATATTTATTCCCTTAAATATTCAAATTACTTCGCTGATTCAGACAATTTTATTTTAAAATAAAATTTAAAATCAAGAAAATGTCTCATTCATTAGAATCATAACAAATTCTTAAATAATCACCCCAAATGCTCTCTATATTCACTTATAATGACGTCACGCTCATCTATCCTCTATGTTTAGTGAACGTATATTTTCACCTATGAATAATTTAGGGTGCACTTTACTCAAGTGGATAGGTAAAGGAAAGCATTCATACTAAGACCATGTAATCAAGAAACGTTACTAAGAAAAATCTTAACTTTAGAATAAGCTTTTTTAATGTTTAAATTAAAATACTTTTTAATTAAAATTCATATATTTATATATATAATGGAGAATCGTGTAAATGTAAATATGTAAATGTAAATTGCTTCTGATTGGCTAGCCGGCCGGCGTCATAGACAATTTTTGTGGGATATGTTGAAAATTTTTTTATACTGTAAATAAAATTAACATAGAAGGTGTATTTATATTAAATACAAATTAAAATTCGTAAATTTCAATATAGAGGAAGTCCCTCCTCAACTAGGACATCCTCCCTAGCATAGAAGAGGCTGGATAAAACGAACCAGAAATAAGGATTAGTTCACTAGCTAGAAACGAAAGCAGGAGGAGGAGTTAGAGATAGGAAATAATGTAACTTCACGGGGTGCCGGTTGGGTTTGCGGTGTGTCTTCGTGCACGTAAGCACCTCGAGTAAATAAACGAGAATTCCTGTAGGCCTAAGTATGAACTAGAAAATTTTATGCAGAAACGCGCTATCCAAAAAAAAAAAAAAAAAAAATTGACATCGCTATTAATAAATGCATTTATAATATTTACATATCGCCATGATCTCGACTGCATTTTCTCCATTCATATTGAAGTACGTCATAAGCTTCTTAAAGTAGTGGGCCGCGGTCCCCTAGGGGGCCATGGAATACTCGCAGGGGAGCCGCTAAGAGTCGCAAATAAATTTTGATTGTTAAATAAGTTTTAATACTTGGATTAGGGATGGAAAAGCCGACTTTGACTTTAGTCAAGAATCAATCTTTTACTGAAAATAATCGACTTTTTAGAATCGATCAAGTCGATTAGAATCGATTCTCACTTTTTTCTTACAATACTTTCTATCCAATAGTAATATACCAATAATTTGTAATATTTTCATTGATTGTCTTATTTAATATTTTCTTAGAGGGGGTGAGAATTTGAAATACGAATATAGTTATAAATTATGCATAATATAGTTAAGTATAGTTTAGAGGGAAAGTGGTGTAGGTTTTCCGTGAAACATATTTATAAGTAAAAATTATTTAGAATATGTGAGGTTTCACTAAGTTGTAAATGAAAGAAATATTGAATTTTTAACTCGATATATTTCGGGCTATTAATCCATCTTCAGGAGTACATGTGACTGAGTGAATAAAAGAGAGTAGATGCTACCAGGCTTAGGTAGGAAGGGCTTAGATAGGAGTGGGGGGACGAGTTGGGGACATATATCGAGTTAGATATTCAATATTTCTCTCATTTACAACTTAGTGAAACCTCACATATTCTAAATAATTTTTAAGTAGAATTTGTTAATTTCTTGGGGGGCAGCACACTTTGTGAAAAAACCTGCTTATTTACATATCTATAATTTTTTTTTCAAATAGAAAAGTATTTAATGTTGAAAAGGTATAGGTAATCAGAAGTCCACCGGCGTGTTAGGGTATTTTTCAGTGTTAGGGTGGTTGAAGGGGAGGGGGAGGCGGGCAAATGCCTAAATGCTCACCTGCTAATTTCTTTTTGTGGACCCCCCTCTAGATCCGGCCCAGTATATAAGTATAAAATATTGATAGTTCATTTCAATATCTTTATGATATATTGATTTTATTTTTCTTAAAAAAAAAAAAAAATTTTATCGATGTTTAGTTTTGTTAATAATTAATTAACTCTACAAATAGTTAAAAAAAAAAAATAATATTTTTCCGCATTCATGACATGATTCTTCCTTAACTAGTCACTTGATAATTTCTTTAACTTAGAATATTTTTTTTTTTAATTTCCAAAAACAATAAAAAAAAGGCTGACTTTCCTTTTTTGAAATATCCATGCAAATTCAATAACATCTCAATGTTTACTTTGCGAATAAGATGAATAATTTATATTTTTTGACGTAGCCGCTTCTATCATTTCTAAAAATACTTTTTTTTCCCACCCGATCTAAAATCACTTTCAAATTATTTATCCATCTTTCAAGAGAGAACAAATTTCTTTTTAAAAGATAGAGATATTTATTTTAAAGAAAACGTTTGCTATATTTAACAAAAAAAAGGTCTTCCAAGTTTTTGTCATTTCTTCCAAGCCAAGTTGGGGGCCACCTGCCTCTCTAATTTTGAACATATGTTCTTTTTTTTGTTATTCACTCTAACTTCAACATATTACATTTTTTATATGTAAGCAAAACATTCGACAACAAGTGGGAATCAACAACCTATAATTTCTTGAATTTTTTAAATGGAATAAAATCCATAATACTTTTTTTTATAGATTAAAAAATTACAATGACATTTATAGTACATTATAACCTCGCTTAACGTGCATAATTCGTTCCAGAATCATACCCGTAAAGCGAAACACTCGTTAAGCGAAACAATTACATTCTCTCTATAGAGCTGCCTCTCCCCCATGACTCAGACTGATGTAACATGCTCACAATCCGGGACTTCCCATATCCTCGCCACTTTTTATGCGAAACGTTTTTCGTTAAGCAAGTCATCCTTTTCAATTTGTTTTGCTCGTTATGCGAATTACTCGTTATAAGAGGTGCTCACTAAGCGAGGCTCTACTGTCTTTATGAAAATAAATTCTCTATTAATATAAATTACCCGTGAACCGTGGCTCAGAGAGAAGACATTAGCTTCTCATGCCTGGAGTCCTGGGTTCGATTCCCGTCCCAAGCTAGAAAAATTTATTTCATTTTGAAATAAATAGGGATGGGATCTAAAAGGCCATAGAAGCCGAAAAAGACCTTAAACGAGTTAAAAAAAATAATATAAAATAAGCTAAATATTTTCGAGATTAATATATTTGAATCAGATATTAAGTATTCAAAACATCTCGCCTCTTTTCGGACTTTAACTAAGTCAGAGAGATATATATCTAACAAAGCTGTGAGTGTTATTTTTTGACATGGCCCCTGGGAATCGAGCCCAGGATCTCCAGCCTTTTCGGGGCTTTGCGTGCTGTCCATTGCATCAGGCCACCGGAGCCTCGACCTACACCAATAAAACTCGCAGTGGACAAGTGAAAAATTTTTCTTTAATGTTTTTCACTTTGCTAGTAACTTGAACGGTTAACTGCATATAAGGTGAAGTGAGTTTTATTAGTGTAGGTCGAGGGTCCTGCGGCCTGGTGCAATGAACACCCTGGCAATGATAGAGATCCTGGGTTCGATTCCCGGGGGACAAGGGATGTTTGGGCTCGCCAATAAATAACACTCACAGCTTTGTTAGATATATAAAATAAGCTGTTGAGCATTGAACATGTTATATTTAATAGAAAAATTCTCAAAATATATTTTTTTTTTTATATATAGTTAGGGACATGAAAAAATATTTATTTTTTTGGGCGTTCAAACCCTTATCAGTTTGTCCGTTGATTATCTGAGAAATAAATTTCTGTAGATGACAAATTCATAATTATAAGGGGGCTAGAAATTTATTTCATAAATACTCTTATTTAATTTGAAAAATTTACTTACTCTTACTAAATTTTAAATTGGTTTATAACAATTCGACCTTGTCAACTTTTAAGATGACTCAAACATCCCCATATATAATTTAACCTATAAATCGGATTAAAAAGAAAATAGATATTACATAATATTTTCTTATATGACGGGAATTGCAAATTTAGCATCACTGGCCAACAGATTCTATTCCCAACTTAGCTTTTCTGCTCTTCTCTATTTTAGTACCTATGCACTTTATCTGTTTATCAACCAATTATTTGATATATAATATTGCATATTATACTACGTCCTCTTTCGGAGTTCCAGACTGCCAGGGAATGAGTCAGAATGATTTCCTTTCCCCTTTCTTGTTGGCATCAAAGCTGAAAAGCTAAGAGGAGGGTCCTTCGTCCTGATTGCTTTGAATAATATATCTTCAGTAAAATTTTTAACAACCGATTTTGATTTCGATTGTTTCTAAAAATACATCACTAACCTAATTAAATCAGAATAACGTAATATCAACTCTTTGTTCTTTGTACTTATTGTTTTATCTTTAAAAAAAAATCAACCAAAATTTGGCTGAAATTCAGAAGTACCATAAACATTTATTCCATCTTCAATTAACATAAATTATAGAGCTAGTAATTTATTTAAATTTTATAAGTATTATTAAAAATGATTTAATCATCATACTTTAGTTTTTTTTAATTCAATTAAACTCATGTTTAATTATAATTGTATATTTTGTAAGTAGATTTTATATAGCCGGGTTGAATATTATACATTTTGTTAACTGATCTCAATTCTAAAATTAATTAGTGGACTTCATTTAATTGATAAAATTTTTAAATAAAAAATGTCATGTCTAAAAATCACACTGGAGGGACATTATTAAATAATCTGGAAATTAAATTAAATAGAAATTATACATTTAATAGAGGCGATTATACATTTCTTTTGCAACTAATTTCTGTTATAATATAATGCATCCATTAATTAAATATTCACTGTTAATATATCTATAAAAGAACATTCCGTGACACACACATCCTTTAAGCTCATAAGAGATGAGATAATTCTTTATTTTCACAAATTATCATCTTAAGCATCTTCAACTTCCATATTTAACATTTTTATATTAATTTTACTGACTTCAACTAATTTTGTCAAAAAACTTAAAAATTTTTTTTTGAAAGACTGAAGATTGGTCAATAAAATTAACCCGAAACGTCTCATTGGATTGTAAAAAATCGGAGGCTTTTTAATTTTGGCGGCACTTGCTCTTTCTCCTGTTTAATCTAGTGCTAGTTAGTTGCTGTACTTTATTTTTACAATTGCATTCTCGGTGGTTTCTTTTACCTTGGATTCGACGTCATATACGATTTGTCTAATAGAGATTAATGATAATTGCTTATGACAAAAAATAGACTCTAATGTTGGCACATCTAAACATACATGGATTATTATGTAGCATCTCTAGGACATAATTTCACAGAGTAAATAAGTAATGATTGATAAAGGGCGGGGGGGGCGACTCGTAAACTTTGCCAGAAACGTCTTCTTTCTGCTTTCATCCAAATCTTCAATCTACCTTGACCCTTCATTAAAAATCGCACCAGATTTTTTTGTGTCGAACTATATTTAGGTTTCGCATACCACCTTAATTGGAAACTTTTTAAATGTTGACTGCTTGAAATAAACTCAGGTTAATTTACAAAATTTTAATCTCATATTTGGTTATTTTATACACCATAGAGAATCCTAAATAAATACAAAATTTCATAAAAATTGGAAAACATTTTTTTAAATGTGTAAAAAGTTCCAAAGGGGACCGACCCCCTTTTGAATCGAAATTAACATGCAAATCTCCATAGGGATTTAACATTGGCTCTATGGAAGGAAGAACCGAAAAATGAATTTGAAAAATCTTAAATACTACATCAGTAAAGTCTCCTTCAAACAATTTTCAGAGCAAAATGAGAATATACATTTTAAAAAGCATCTAAAAAATACTTGATTTATGAATTGTAATCAAAATCGTTAGAGCCAATAGTTGATTTTTAAACAAAATGGGAAAACATTTTAAACTCCGTTACCATTTCTCCTATCATTCCTATGAAGTACAAGAGCGAAAGTCTGCTTCAAAAGATTTCAAGGGCAAAATGAAATTATACATTTGAAAGAGCATGTAAAAAATATTTTTGATTTTTGAATTTTAATCAAAATCGTTGGTGCGAATCTTGAGAAAATCGAAAAAAAGTAGTAAAGTACTAGTACTTTTTGGCCGGCTTATTTTCACGACTTAGAGGGGGGGGGGTGCCTAACTTAAGTATAAAATTTCAACCTCGTAGCTCAGACCAATTTGAGGGACCCACTTTTTTGGACTCCGGGGGTCTCAAAACATGTATATCCATCAAAATCAAGACATCGAATTTTTGGCATGATCGCAAAACTTTCTTTATATATTTCATATATAGGGTAAGAGAAAGTAAAAATAAATCTTTCACTAAGGTGGTTTGGATTAAGAATCCCCCATACAGGAAAATACAACGGGGCCTTAATTGGGCCGGAGCTCTGCAAGCCTGGCCTAATAAGGGCGCTGTTGTATTTTCTTATATGGACCTTTTCGTTAAAATTATAAAAAACGCGATTAAACAAATTAAAAAATCATTCAAAATTATTAGATATTTTGTTGTCCTCTCTTTGTCTCCATAAAGTGATGACCTCGCAGTATGCAAGATTTTGCCATAATATCATAACAATATCTAATTGATACAACAGCTGAATGCATATATAATTTAAACATTATTACATCTCCCCTTTAATTAGTAAATACTATTTAATTTTTTAAAATAGTTTCAATTAAACCGAATACCTTCTTATTAGAGAGACATGTTTTGAGTAATAAATCTTCTAAGTTTAGAAGGTAAAAAATCTGTCAAACAGAAATAGAATTAAAAAAAAAATAAAAAAATAATGCAAAGTGCCACTCAAGAAAATGTTCTTATATTATTCGTATTTAAATCATTTATTTTTCGATTTTTTTTTTGTTTAATTAATAAATTTATTTTTACTGTCAATGACGTATTTAGAGTATACTTAGGTGGACGGACTGACCCATCATTTAAAAGAAGAAAAATTTAAATCAACGAAAGAATTTTGAATTAAAAAATCAATTCTAAAATCCTGGCCAAGATACTTATTAAAAAACGTTTCCGACCTGTAATTTTCTTTTATATTAGAATAATTTAATCAAATTAAGTTTTAAAAAACTGGTGTGACTGGCGCACCGCATAAGTTAACTTGACCACTTGCCTTTCATAAGTAAAAAAAGTAAAAAAGTCATTTGATTCAAAATTTCCATAGGTTCTGTCTATTTTTTATGTTGACTACTTGAAATAAACTATGGTTATTTTTCAAAATTTTAATCTCATATTTGAATATTTTATACACAACAGAGAATCTGAAAAATTTGAAATACACCAGTAAAATTTACTTCAAACAATTTTCACGAAAAATATTACAGATATACTTTTTAAAAGGCTGAAATTGATTTACCGGAAAAACCTTATTTCGATATATATTATTATTTCTATTCAATTTAGCACACTCTAGTCTAATTACATATAAAATGAATATATTGACACGGATCAATTATTACGGACGTTTTTGTGAATCATTAATTTTTTAATTCCACCGACCAACAGACCTCGAAATATGGAAACAAAGTTATAAAAATTAGCAAAAAAAAAACTTAATACAAAAATTGATTTAAAAGCTTAAAAAAAAAAAAAAAAATTGATGTGCTAACAAGAACTCATTAACAAAAATTTATCTAAAACATCAAACTTGATGACTTACACATTTTATTGATAATTTATCTATTAAAAGAGTTTGTCCAATTTATTTTAAGACGCATATTATGGATTATTTAGAGAGATAGAGGATTGTACTCAGACAAATCGTGTAACTGAGCTGATTAAATCTAGATTTAATTAGTCTCAGCTCAATTCTGGCATTGACAAATTTTCTATGATTATAAATAATAAAATAAAAATTATTAGGGAGGCCTGGGTAAAAAAATTGAACATTCTCACTCCCCCCCCCCCCCCCAGAAACGTAAATTTTTTTATTTTATAGCATATTTAGAATTCTTACTTACAGAGGCAAAATTATATTAATATTATATTTTTAATTTTGAAAATATAATTATACTATTTTTATGAAAATATCAAAAATTATAAGGAGTGATGGACCCCCTGCGGCAACTTAAAAGTTTAATACACCTCTGAAATACTTTAAGAATATATAAAAATCGTTAAAAACGAAAATAAATAAATATGAAGAAAAAAAAAAACAAACCTTACAAAAAATTTTCTTTTTTTTTTCTATTTATAATTTGGCTTTTGAGCCATTTAGCCAAATTTTCTTTTTTTAAATAAGACAACAATCAGTTATACCATCTCCCAATAATGTATCTGAACCCTAAAGATTTTAAATTTTCATTTTTTTTGTTTGTTTAAATTATTATTATTATTATTGGTTCTATTTTTGTGTAACAAATTTTTATTTTGAATGAATTTTTTACACAAAATATAACTAATAGTAATAATATTATTATTTAATTTAAAAAAAAATATGGGAATTCAAAAGCTTCAGTGTCGAGATATATTATTGGAAGATAATATATTTTATTTTATTCCATAGTTCTATGTTGTGACATAATATTTCTAGGGGGGGGGTTGTTTGTATGTGACTAACTGTCACAGGGACTAGAAAATCGTCAAAGAAGGCTTTACGTACAGTAGCGTATCCAGGTGGGTGCGAAGGGGGCGCTTGCCTCCCCCCCCGCCCCAGGCGCATCAAGCTTTTGGCGCCCCTCGGGCATCCGGCTTTTTTTTTGGAAATTTCATAATAAATTCATTTTATATCACAAATTACAATAAAAGATCAAACGAGATTCGAATACTAAAAAAAAAAGGTCGAACGAAAAATGCGCCCCAGTTGAGGTTCGCCCTCTCCGCCCTCAAAGGCTAGTTACGCAATATGTGGACAACCCCTAAAATTTCAGCCTCATGCTTAAAATTGAACACAGACACACAATGTTGCGAAAACCACTTTTTTGTATTCAGGGGACCTCAAAACGTGTATATCCATCAAAATCTCGACATCGAATTTTTGACATGAATCGCAATACTTTCTCTCTCTATATATTAACATATATAAAGGTAAGAGAAAGTTAAAATTTCTAAAGGAATTTTATAATTGTATATTTAATAATTATAGATATTTTATTAATGATAGGATGTTCACATCTTGGTCATTGACCCCTTGTGATCAAGTTCAATAAGAGCACCCCTTCTCCTCAAACACTCTGCATTTCTGCTTGGAAATGCGTTTTTTTTTTTCAATTAATAATTTCGATGCGTGGCGTACCGAGGCTTGAGCCGCTCCCTAGCGGCGACCTGACTAACAACCAGAACCAGTTCTTCACGCACCACACGCACACACGCACTCCCACATTCACACGCATGCACATGTAACAAGAACAAGATCTTGAGTTCTTTCTCCACGAACACTCCTTCTGTAAACAGCTAATATTCATCATGGTTAAACGAAATCGCTCCCAAGGGGGGGTGGTCGTCGAAAATCTCCCTGAATATCATCCCGGTAAGGTCACCGATCTCTTACACAAACACGGAATATTTTTTTTTTTTTTATTTTCTTAACAAACAATCCCATTCATTCAACATCTTGTTTACTTACTATCAGGGCAGAGAGGAAGAAAAATATCCACTGTTCATCTCACTGCTCTTTATTTATAAAAATTTATTATACACTTTATCCCGTTTCTTTTATTTTCTTCTCAGACCATATGTTTGTCGGCGTCGAAGTTTTCCATTCCTTTTTCATTTGATAATCAAATATTTAAAAACTACTTTTTATTCAGTAGACATTCTTCCTGTCTTCGATTCACCTTAATCCATTTGAGGGGTCACTAAGTATATTAAATAAAATGCAACCATATTGTCAGCATGCTTTGGCTTTCCCAACTAGGAGTCTCTTCACGTGGTTTCTGTTATCTTTAACCAAAAGACTTCATCCTGTCTGTTTTATCTTTATGATTATTTCATTAATGAAAATCCAACTAAAATTAAAAAAATTATATCATATATAAATAAATATTTATCTTCACTAATTTTTAAATCAAACAAAATTAATTCTATTTTATATAGATTAATTTTATTTATCTTCAAAAAATTCACCACCCACATATGTTTAAAATATTTTTTTTTTTTTACTACATTTTCTCAAATAAAAAAAAAATCTCTTTTTGCATTTGATTTTGAGACAAAGAGAGGTATTTTAAAAAATCTGGTGTGACTGGTATACAAATTTCTCTTACCTTCGGTAACCGAAAGTTATGTTTCTATTCTTGCCACATCAGATTTTTTTGTGTCGACATATATTTTGTTTCCGACACTATTGTACATTTGATTCCAAGATGTAAAAGAAAAAAATATTTATATTTTGTTACCATGCCAACCATTTCTTCTATCTTTCATATGTAGTACAAGAGTAAAGTGGTCTTCATAAGATTTCAATTTCAAAATGAGAACATACATTTTAAAGAGCATCTAAAAAATAATTGATTAATGAATTTTAATCAAAATCGTTGGATCGAATTTTGGAAAATTCGAAAAAAAGTACATCAGTAAAATACTAGTACTCTTTGGCCGATTTTGATTAAAGCCCCAGGGGGGTTTGTAACTTAAATATAAAATTCCAACCTCGTAGCTCAATTCCTTCATGCTTAAAATTGAACTCATACACACAGACAGACCAAGTTCGTAAAAAACACATTTTTGAATTCAGGGGAACTCAAAACGTGTATATCCATCAAAATCTCGACATCGAATTTTTTGACATGAATCTAAATCTTTCTATATATAGGCCTACATATACATATAGGTAAGAGAAAGTAAAAAAACATAAAATGAGCCATATATCACAAAATATTTTTAAGTATAGAAAATGGCAGAGAAAATTCCGAGACAAAACAATACTTTCTCTCTCTATATATTTCATATATAGGGTAAGAGAAAGTAAAAAAAAGTTACAAAGCACGGAAAAATAAAATATAATTTTTTTTTACTTCAGCTTAAATTTCTTTTCAATTTGCCTTATATTTCGACGCCGGGGTGGCAGCCTCTCTCTCTCTCTTTCTTCCCCCTCCCCCCTCCCCTCTGATAGAGACTGTATCGAAGTTGTAATAGCGCGGAAAAGTTAAGAATTATATGGACAAAAAAAAAAAAGAAAAAAAAAATCATCAATATCGGTTGACATCTTCCGGTCAAGCATAGGCCCTAAAATTTAACATAATGTAAAAAAAAAAAAAACTTTATTTTTTGAGATTATTTTTTTAATTTTTGAATTCACACCATAATAAAACACAATATTCTTATGTTTAAAAATAAAAATACTCTAATTTACGTTAAAAAAAAAAATTCGTAAAAATGTCACTTTTTCATTATTTTTGCAAATTTTGGGGGACTTATGCGCGACCAAATGATCTAAACCAAATTAAAACACAATGTTTTTAGTCTCTTTTTGAAGACGTCACAAACTATTACATTACAAAAACATCTAATTCAAATATTAAAAAAATAATCGCAAAAATGAAGTTTTTTCAAATTTTGTCAAACTTCAGAGCCGCATGACTATTAGTTCGCTTCCATTTCTGAGCAATAAAATTAATTTAAATTATATTGACAACCAATTAATTTAAATAAATAATAATCTCAAACGTGTAAACAAATTTCGACTTATAAATAATTATTTGCTGATTTTTTAAATTAATTAAAGAAAATAACTAAGTTTTTAAGGCTAAAAAATTAATAAATTTACATGAAAATGATAATAAGTAAATAATAATAATTAAAAAAAACATCATTTTATTAGATTTTTTTTCCTTTCAGCTCTAAAAACTAGTTTAGCCAGAAATCGAATATTCATAAAAATTTTTTGACTTTGATTAACCCAATTAAACATACAAAATACAATATAAATTTAAATGGTGTTTATTAATTTTACATTTTGGGGTACGGGTAAAATTTTTTATTTCTAATTACGATATTTATTATTTGTTTGTATTTGCCAGTGAATTTATTCCATTTCAATTATAATTTTCATTTCTTTCTGGGAGGTAGGCAACCAAAATGATCAATATTAATTAATTACGTTCCATGCATGCGTCTGTTTATAACATGTATAGTCAATCAGGGGCGAAGGGTCGAAGACCCTTAACTCGATAAACTGAGAAAATCTTAAAAATCTCTCATGTTAACATTAATTTGCCCTTGACCCGTGACTCAGAGATAAAGCCTTCGCTCCTTGTGCTAGGAGTTGGGGTTACCTTCTAGCTAGAACGAGTAAAATCGATCGACGTGATCCAAATGGCCCCAGATGCCGAAAAAGGCCATAAACAATTAAAAAAAAAAAAAATTAATTTTCACTGTGGCTTTAATTATATATATTTTTTTTCTTTAATTTAAACTAAATAAAATTAGTAAAAAAAAAAAAAAATTTAAATTAATACAATTTTCTCCCATCATAAATCAATATTTATATTTATCATTTTATCGGTTGAATTTTTTTTTTTTTTTTTAATGATAAAGCAACGTAAAAGATACAAAATAAGGATTTTTAATTCTTATCATTAATTGGCCTTTTTATTTTTATTATTTATTTTTTTAAATAAAATGCTTGACTTAGTGAATTTAAAGACTTTTAACCTTTATTATAAATATCATCACTTTTTATTTGATGTTGGCAAACATTTTGATATATATTAATCACATAAGTGAAGAAATTTATTCATTGCCCTTTAGATTCTTTCTCCTGCAATGGAAAACCCCTAAAAACTAGGCAACCAAACTTACTAATTTAAGAAAAAAATTATTTTTTACAAAAATGGCGCATGTAGAACACCATTTCTTAAAAGAAATATCAAATTAAAGGGAAAAATTAAATTAAATTTTTACATTTATTACTTTCTCTTACCCTATATATGAAATATATGGAGAGAGAAAGTATGAGATCATGTCAAAAATTGGATATCGAGGTCTGTCTGTCTGTGTATGTGTGTGTAACGATTTTAAGGATGAAGGAATTGAGCTACCGGAATGAAATTTTTATATTTAAGTTAAGTACCCTCCCGGCCACTCAAATGAACAAAATCGTCAAAAAAAAAAAAAAATTCATAAATCAATTCTTTTTTATATGCTCTTTAAAGAGTAAATCAGTAAAATTTTTCGTGAAAGTTGTTTTAAGTACACTTTACTGATGTATTTCAGATTTTTCAAATTCATTTTCCATCTTTCTTCCATAGAGCCAATGTTAAATCTCTATGAGGATTTACATGTTAATTTCGATTCAAAAGGGGGACCGACCCCCTTTGGAACTTTTTACACATTAAAAAAAATTTTTTCTTATTCTTATGAAATTTTGTTAGGATTCTCTATTGTGTATAAAATATCAAAATATGAGATTAAAATTTTGAAAAATAACTATAGTTTTTATAGCAGTCAACATTTAAAATGCAAGTTCGGAATTAAGGTGCTATGTGAAACTAAATATATATCGACACAAAAAATCTGGTGTGTCCAGCACGGTGCACAACTTTCTCTTACTGGGTAAGAGAAAGTTGTGTGCGACCAGTCACATCAGATTTTTTTAAATTGAAATGACTTTAAATTTACAATATTTATTTAAATGTATATGAATTAACCTAGAAAAAAATCATAATATATAAAATAAGTGATCAAAACAAAATAATTTAAATTAATTATAAATTTAGTGTCTGATTTATTCCCCTGAAAGTAAAACCTGTTCTTATTTCATCCACACTTGCATATTCAAACGCCCCAATTTTCTTTGCTCCGTTTTTATCGACCGACACTAGAATAAGCGAGGGATTGTCTTCATATCCGCACTCATACTTTTTCGAGATTTTCACAGATTTATAACACGAATCAAGTATTTTTAGCATCATGTCTGTTTGTCTCTTTACACACGTATAGCAAATATAAAATTCATATTTAAACTTCATTCATAAATACCTCAATTTGATAAAACAAACAAACAAATCCTCTTCTAGTTTACTTATGTTATTTTGTGATATATAACTGATTGTTTCTTAGAGATCAATTATTGTTTAAAAAAAATATTTTTTAAAATATATTTATATTAAACTGAACATAATTTAATTAGTCTAGTTAATTTTTTTAATTAACTATGTAGAGCATTGTTTGAAAAAAATGGAATTTTTTCAAACAACTCTCAAATAGACTTTTTTAGAATTTTTTTATTGCCCAAATAAGATAAAATGAAAGTGTAAAATGGCTGTTATTTATTAATCTTAAGGAAATGGATTTGCAGCCAAGGAGAATAAAAAACTATTTAGTTTCTTTCGGTCGACGTTTCGGACGCCAATCGCGTCCTTCCTCGGGACCAAAGATTGTTAGATTTTGTTGTGGCATACATAAAATATTTGAATAATATTGATAGTGGCATCCTTTTTGTATAAGAGAAGAGCTCTCTGTGCGTTATTTTTTTCCAATTGTATGCCATAACAAAATCTATGTGTGCTTTCTAACAATCTTTGGTCCCGAGGAAGGACGCGATTGGCGTCCGAAACGTCAACCGAAAGAAACTAAATAGTTTTTTATTCTCCTTGGCTGCAAATCCATTTCCTTAAGATTAAGATAAAATGTTATATTACTAATATTTTTTTTTTTATAAAATAATAGTACTATTTACTTTTTCACTATATAATTTTTTATTAATTTTTAGAACATACCAGTTTATTTTATTCTGATAAATTTGAATTATATATGTATACTAGGATGATGCTTAAAAATAACGTGTTTTAAATTTCATGGTTCACCCTCTCATTCGAATCTCCCACATGTAAAATGCTCTAGAAAAAAATTTGGCTTTATTTAAAACGAATTTAGAGGTCGCTCGCTACCAGGGCCTATTTAAAGGTTATAATAATGCATGTTAAGCCAGAAATTTTTTTTAAAAAAAATTTTTTATCAAAATTTAAATAAAAAATATCTAGAGAAAAAAAATTCTCAATTTTAATTATTGATATAATGAGTGATCTCATATGAGATCACTGGGATAATCTGTATAAGAGAGATATGCCTAAATGATGATTGACGCAGACCCTAAACTATAAAATCTAGAAAGTTATAATTTGGCATGTTAATTACTTTATTCCTGGGCTTAAGAAGTGATTTTTTAAAAGGTTAATTCCTTACAAAAAAAAAAAAAAAATTTGACAAATTTTGCAATATTTTTTATAACTTCTAAGCTTGGTAGCGACCCCTAAAAATTGTGCAAAAAAATAAATTTTGTTTCTCTCATTAGATAGAACAAAATGGCGGGATGAACTACAGCAAAAATTAAAAAAAAAAAAAAATTTTTTGGCCTTTTAAGCATCACCCTAATGTATAGTATATATTTGACTGTGATTAAATATTCAAGTTATAACAGGAGGCAGCAATCTCGTCACCAATAAAACTCCCAAATCACACGATTTTTCAATTTGAGGTGAGGGCCGCGGACAGAGAGGATAAAGGCTCATGAAAAAATCAAATATTTAAAGAATCCGGACCCCCTCAAAACGAAAAATTTAATAAAAATATGAAATATTAAAAAAAAACTTTTTTCGAAGGGGTTTGGGGGGACGGGGGGTATTAATATATAGCTCCAAGACCCTGAAAGACAAGATTTTTAATATAATCAAGATCTCAAGTGTTGAGACGTTTCGGCTTTATTCTACTAATACCATCATCAGTCAGTTAGACAGTATTAATGTATAGAGTTGTTATATTCAAATATTTTTTACATAATTTATATATTTATATAATTTTTATTAATATAGTAACCAGGGGCGTATATAGAAATTTTTTTTCGGGGGGGTGGGGCCTGAACTCAAAAATTTTTCTGAGAAAAATTTTTTTTTTATGAAACAAAATTTTTTTCACACGAAATTTTTTGCGGAATCAAAGTTTTCTACCCTGCGGAAAAATTTGTTGCGCTGATGCCTGTATATTCCTATATATGTATATGTGTTTGGGAAATTTCGGGGGGGGGGGGGCCGGGCCCCCTGATAGAGGCTCACATATTTGCTACCAACTCCTTTGTCCTGTATCCACTATATCTACAGCCACCTTAATCTTATATTTAAAAAAAAAAATACTGTGGGTTCTTTATTACTCTCAATTTTCCTATATAAATATTTACCCATATGTAGGCAATGACTTTTTAAAATATCAACTTATACAATATATATATATAATGATATATAAATCCTTCAATTTTATTTTTTTCAAGCCATAAATTATTGATATCTTAGTTTAATTCCGATAAAGTATAGATATGTAATATATTTACATCTATATGACTAAAAACATTTTCTATAATATTCGCATATGTAAAAAATTAAATACAATTTGTTTATTATATTTTATTTCTATTGACTTATTTAGTCTAGAAAAACGCCATGGATCAATGAGATTATTCGAGGAGAAGTCGCGCAGGCTAGAAGCAAAGCCCGACGAATGCGAGTGGTGCGGCTAGTTACAGTATAAAAAGATAAATAACTGTTATAAGAGATATTGATATAAAATATTGACCCTCATTGATTGCTGACTCAGCTGCTCACACTTGTTAGTAAGTGGATGGCGACCACGAGTTACCCGAGCTAAGACTGACATTTCTTCTAGTTTGGAAATAAAATATTATGCAGGATCTACTGAGATCAATCTCTCAATTTTTTTTCTCATTCTCCCATCATCTTTCGTTCTTCTCTCAAAATTCGCTCTAACTATTTTGATTAAAAATCAATTATTTTTTAGATGCTCTTTAAAATGTATATTCTCATTTTACTCTCAAAATTGTTTGAAGCACACTTTACTTTTGTTCTTCATAGGAAAGATAGAAGTGGTTGCCATGGTAACAAAATATTTTCTCATGTTTATAAATTTTATATCTTGAATTCTAATATATTGACGGAAACTAAATATATGTCGACACAAAAATCTGGTGTAGCAAGCACAGAACCAAGGGCGGTTACAAGAGGGGGTAAAGGTGGTAATTACCCCCCCCCCCCCCACCCCCGAGATTTGAAAAAAATTTTATTTTTAATGTAAAATTTTAAAAATTAGACCTTAAAAATTTGATTTGTATTTATATTCTGGCAAACAAGTACAGAATGCTCCTTTAAATTACCGAAATTAAGAAAAAATTGTGTGTTGTGAGACCAGTCACACCAGATTACCTCCCCTTCCCCCGAGAAACACCTCTGGATCCGCCCTTGCACAGAACACAACTTTTGATTACCGAATGTAAGAGAAAGTGTTGTGTGCTGTGAGATCAGTCACACCAGATTTTTTACTTAGGAATTTTAATATTATAATTTTTTAATATTTTCAACGAATTCAACTCATAATTTTAAAAACAAAAATATAATTTTTTTATACTAATGTCGGAAAAATAATTTATAAGCTCATTTAAACAAAGCCTACGTAAGCAGTAAATAGAAATAAATATTTCTTCTATGTATATATAAATTTTAAATGAATTCTCTTTATACAATTCTTAATTAAATTACTTTTACTTTTCCTTTTCTTAATTTTTAATTTCTATTTTTTTTTTTTTAATTTGTTGCAGTTGTTGAGCTTTTATATTGGCGTGATCCAAAGAAATCTGGAATCGCCTTCGCTATTGTTCTCAGCATTCTTATTTCGTTGAGGTACTTTTCACTCATCTCGGTTACCGCCTACCTGTCACTTGCTCTCCTATCAGTGGTCATCTGCTTGGGAATATACAAAAATGTCATGCAAATCGTGCAAAAGACCAGCGACGGACACCCCTTCAAGTGAGTTATTTACTTTATATGACGATTAATTATCGTTAAGGTAAAGAATTTGGCTTTATTTTTTCTTTTACTAGTTAAAATAGGTTTTTATTCTATTAAAAACAAAATTAAATTTAAATATTTTAAAATAAATTATTTAAAAAATATTCTCTCATATCCAAATAATTTACCTACTAAAAAAAGGAGAGGCTTAATAAAAAAATAGACATTAGCTTCTTTTCCGGGCTCACCTTCCTTCCCATTTATTTCAATTGAATTGGCTACCAATTTCAATTGAATTAAATAGAGATGAGGTCTGAACGGCAAAAAAATTCTAAAATATATAAGGGGCAATATAAATCGAACGCTTTGAAAAATTTTAATTTTTGATTTCCTCCATTTTTTTATATTTTGTAGCACCCCTTAAAAAACCCCTCCTGTTAAATTTTGAGATTTTTTTGATCATCGGCTTAGATTTTGAAAAAACCTCTCTTTTTTTTGGTTTTTTGCTCATAACTCCTACTAAAATGGTCCGATTTCAAACTTTTTTTTTTTTTTTGAAATTTGTGTTTTTTTGTGTAGTTTTCAAGAAAAAATACAATTAATTTTTTTGAATAATTTTTCTTGTCATTTTCAAATTTCAAAATTTTTGTCATTTTCTGAAAATCATGCATACTTCGATTTTCCTGAAAATTTTTGGTAACAAATAACTATTCAATCCACAACTTTTCAGGCGGTTCCGGTCGTGAGTATTCCATGGGTACTATTTTTTTTCGATTTTTGAAAACCTTAAAAAAAAAAAATTTTTCCTATTAATCATTTTTAAAAAATAGTAGTCATGAAGTACCCACGACTGGAAAGTTGTGGAATGAATAGTTGTTTGTTACCAAAAATTTTCAGGAAAATCGAAGTATGCATGATTTTCAGAAAATGACAAAAATTTTGAAATTTGAAAATGACACAGAAAAATTATTCAAAAAATTTTTTCTTGAAATCTACACAAAAAAAAACAAAAATTAAAAAAAAAAGTTGTAAATCGGTCCAGTTTTGTAGGAGTTAAGAGCAAAAAACCAAAAAAAGAGGGATTTTTTCAAAATCTCAACCGATGATCAAAAAAATCTCAAAATTAACCAGGAGGAGTTTTTTAGGGGGTACTACAAAATATCAAAAAAATGGAGGAAATCAAAAATTAAAATTTTTCAAACCGTTCGATTTGGCGAATGACCCATAAATATTTTGTCGAAAGGACTCTCTTAACTATGGCGTATACTGTATCTTTATTTTTCAGAGAGAATAGGAAATTTTCATTCTTTTATTTATATATTTTTTTTAATAAGGCATTTTCTCAAAGGAAAGAATATAAATATCATCATCATACTATAATATAAAGCGCTAGCGGCTGACTTCCTGTCCCTGTGTGTATGTGCTTGTCAGGACGCTGATTGGCCTGAAAAAAGGAAGTGGAGTTAGAGAGGGAAATTTAAAATTAATTCAGAAAGGGAAATTTAAAACCTTAAAATTTTGCAATTGCTCGCTTTCATTCTATGTTAATTTTTTTTTTTTTTTTTTTTTTTATTTATTCGTGTATATAGTCAAGTCAAGTCAAGTCAATAGTCAAGTCAAGATTTTCAATTAAACTTGTTTTTGATAAAAATTCTCTAGCGATTTTTTTTTTAGTTTTTTTTTTAATAATACTTTTACTCATTTTTTTGTCTTTCATATTAATTAATATATTTTTTTTTTTTTTTTCAAGGGAAATCCTCGAATTGGATCTGACACTTCCTCAAGATAAAACCCGTGAGTTGACCGATCTCGCTGTTGAGCACTTCAACGCGTTCATTGTCGAACTTCGTCGGCTGTTCCTCTTTGAGGATATCGTCGACTCCATCAAATTTGGCGTTTTTCTCTGGTGTTTGACCTATCTCGGTGCATGGTTCAATGGCCTCACGCTTCTCATCATTGGTAATCTATCTATCATATTATTGTAATATAATAAGAAATTATCAAATTTATAATCAATCGTTTTTTTTTTTTTTTTTTTTTTTTTTTTTTAGCATTCGTCGGTCTCTTCACCTTGCCATGGACATATGAAAATAACAAGGAGCAAATCAACCAAAATTTCAGACAGATTCATTCAAAGATTTCTGAAATATCTGATAAGTAAGATATATATGAATTATAGAGATTTTCAAGTGAGAGTCTATTCTCCAAAAAATATAACGAAAACATACACATTTTATGATTTAATTATTCAAATTTTGTTAATTGATATTTCTTATAGAAATTTCTTCTTCCTTAAGTAAATACAACGTTGCCAGTAAATATATAATTAACTAACAAATAAAATATCCTGGAGTTAAGAGGCTGCAGCTAACAAAGGTTTCTCAACAACTGATCAAATTTCCAATTTTTTTTTTTGGGCGTTTAGGCTAAAATTTATTTCAAAGCTTTGTTTGAAAAAGATGAAATCTTTTCAATCAACGCACAAACAGACTGAATTAGCTAGTCAATATATGTCATACAGAATTTAAGATCTTTTCATCTTAATGAAATTCTAATTTCATTATTATAATAAGGCGGATGCGAGATTTTGTGTAAATAAACACAAAATATAATAATACCGGCGACTTAGGATAAAGGTAGTCCGCCC
Organism: Euborellia annulipes; assembly: GCA_023213315.1. Taxonomy (NCBI): domain Eukaryota; kingdom Metazoa; phylum Arthropoda; class Insecta; order Dermaptera; family Anisolabididae; genus Euborellia; species Euborellia annulipes. The sequence goes on along the minus strand of JAKCPI010025700.1, from coordinate 96,241 downwards.
ACCGCGAAAGCCAGGAGGTTCTGGTTCTAGCAATTTTACCCAATCATAAACACAAACATATCTCGAAAATTAGCTCTCTTAAAATTTTTTTAAATAAATTAAGGCTCTGAAAAATTGTAATAATTTTTTATCTTAAATACTCCAAGCGTTTTCCTATGTCATATACTCGTTTTGAGGTCCCCTGAATCCAAAAAAGTGGTTTTCGAGACATGGTGTGTCTGTCTAAAAGTCTGTGTGTCTGTCTGTCTGTGTGTCCGAGTTCAATTTTAAGCATGAAGGAATTGAGCTATGAGGCTGAAATTTTATATTTAAGTTAGACACCCCCATGGAGCATGAAAATAAGCTTTTAAACAAAATGGGCCAAAAAGTACTAATACTTTACTGATGCACTTTTTCAGTTTTTTTCGATTTCCTCAAAATTCGCTCTAAAGATTTTGATTAAAATTCAAAAATCAATTATTTTTTAGATTCTCTTTCAAATGTACCAGTATATTCTCATTTTGCTCTCAAAATTGTTTGAAGCATACTTTCCTCTTGTACTTCATAGGAAGGATAGGATAAATGGTTGCCATGGTAACAAAATATAAATATTTTTCTCTGTTTATAAATTTTATATCTTGAATTCTAATATATCAGGAGAAACTAAACATATGTCAACACAAAAAATCTAATGTAACAAGCATAGTACTAAAGTCAGAGCAAGTGCATAGTACTTGATAACGGCTGCGGAATAAGCGATCGAAACCTTGTGCAGTATTTATATATTTTTAATAAATAATTGATACCAAAATGTGGTCTATAAATAAAAATTCTCCTAATCACAGTACAAAACTCTCTTACCAAAGGTAATAGAAAGTTGTGTGCTGCTCGACTAGTCACACCAGATTTTTTATTTTATAAATTTATATAAATTACAATGTTTATTTTTAATTGGGATTTTGTTAAGAACCCTTCTTTGGCTGCAGATATCTCTTTCCCATTTACCTCACCCCTTCTCAAACCCTTTAAAGGATCTTAAATATCACCTCTCTAGATATTAGGCCCTTTAAGGAAAAATCTTATAAATCAAAAATTTTTCATCTTCAATTATCTTTTTTTAGAAAAGTAGCAAGTATTGAATGTCCCACAAACGACATTTGAAAAATGAATGAAAAATAAACGGAAAATGATAGAAATATAGCCAGCAGAAATAAAAAACTTTTATATTAACGTCGTCGACGTTTCGGGCGCACTCACTCCCATCTTCAAGACCTATGACTTTTTTATTTCTGCTGGCTGCCTTCCTCATTGAGCTACTTGTTCAATCATCACCACATTCTTAGTTTGGAGGAAAAGTGGTGTAGGTTTTACGTGAAACATATTTATAAATAAAATTATTTAGTATATGTGAGGTTTCACTAAGTTATAAATGAAAGAAAATTTTTTTTTTTTGAATTTATAACTCGATATATTTCATATCCCTCTCCTCCATACACAAAAATATTTTTAAAATATCGTATATCCCTGAACCCCAAGGGCCCCGGGGGCCTCTCAAAGAGAAATTTTCATTAAATTTTGTTTTTACTTGAGCCCTGAGAGCCCCGGGGGCCTCTCAAAGAGAAATGTTCACTAAATTTTGTTTTTACTTGAGCCCTGAGGGCCACGGGACCTCTCAAAGAGAGATTTTCATTAAATTTTCTTTTTTTTTTTATCTAAATTTTCCCATTTTTATTTACTTGAGCCCTGAGGGCCCCGGGGCCTCTCGAAAGGAAATTTTCATTAAATTTTTTTTTTATAAATATATGGGGGCCTATGCCGGCTCGGGGCCTGGGGCGGACCGCCCTCCCTCGGTACGCCACTTCTATTAACCCATCTTCATCAGTACATGTGACTGACTGCAGTCTATTCTTCATTGAAATATACGTTTACAATATTATACCTGGGAAAACAGGAAACTTTATTCCTTTATCATTTAATTTTTTCAGCATCATTATATGTTGATGAATTTCACAAATATCTTGGGAAATTGATGCATGTGATTTCCAAATTAGAATGCGCTAAACTGTATATTTCTTTCACCTTCCATTTGTTTGTTCATTTTTACTTTCTCTTACCTCTATATATGTTAATATATAGAGAGAGAAAGTATTGGATTCATGTCAAAAATTCGATGTCGAGATTTTGATGGATCTTCACGTTTTTCAAATCTGTCTCACCATCTAATTTAAATGTTGAGTAAATTGGTTTAGGAGAAAAGGCTGTTTTTTTACTAAATATTTGACGTTCAACTAATTTATTTGTAAAATATTATTAATAAATATTTTTTTATTTATTTTTTAGAATCAAAGCCGCTATTCCCATCGGGAAGAAAGCAGAAGAGAAGAAAGATTAAACAAGAAGAGGGAAGAAAATTTCGAAGAGAAATTATATTTATTCGGCAATTATTATAATTGTCATTCAAGCCATTGTTCGGACGAAATTATTCTTAAAAAAAAACAAACATTTTTTAAACAAAAATAAGAAAAAAAGAAAAAAAAATAAAAAACAAAAATATAAGACCCGATTTTCTTCCAATCACACATTTCATTAAATTTTCTTTTCATTCTTCATTTTAATTCTTTCTCTAATAGAAAATTTTTATCACTCCTATCCCCGAACATAAAGCTCTTCTACTTTACCAAGCACTAACATCTACGTTTCTTCTCTTCTTAATCATTTTTTTTTTTTTTTTTATAATTTCATTTCATTTTTAGTGGGTTTGTTTCTCACTTTCATCGAATTGTCTTTCGAAAAGATAAAAATAAATTTTCAAAACGAGCCGAACGAATTAAAAAAAAAAAAAAAAATAAATAAATAAATAAACTCACGCACTCAAATTTAATTCGGCTCGCACCTTGATCCACTCCCTTGCAAAGTATTAAAAATATTATTGGGCCGGAATAGATAAAAATCTTTGTGTGCGAGAGTAAACAATTAAAAACGCTTTAGTAGTATATTCCCATTAAAAAAAAAAAAAATTCTTGCACATACGTATATGTATAAATATATATACATATAAATGAAGGAATTCTTTTAAAAAAAAAAATAATAAACAAATTTCTCGTATGCTCTTTTTTAATTAATCTTTGTATTTTCCCTTTAATATCAAATTTTAGATAATACAAAGATTATTAAAATGCAAGCAAAGAAATTTATTTATTTATTTTTTTTTTTTTGGATAACTATGTAAATATATTATATATCCGAAAATCTTCTGTTTAAATATATTTAATTAATTTTTTAATGTTATGTAATTTTCTTCAAAATTAAAATTATAAATGTTTACCCTATTTGTTCTAAATAGAGTTTAAAAACTTGATATATAAAAAAAAAAAAAACGCTTTAAATTAATGTTCAAGTTTGAAGCCTCGTTAAAAAGTTCATAAAATAAATAAATAAAATTATGTTAATTTGTTAACCTTTTGAAAATTTCCACAAGTTGCTGTTATCTGTACAGAGGAACAAATTTAATTAAACATTTTGAAAGGTTAGTTTGGTATTTCAATGACTGAAGGCACTTAAATAAATATAATTATGAAGGCAAAAAATAAAAAAACAAAGCACAAGCTTTTTGGATCTTTGTTTTAATAAAAAAAAAAAAAGATCCAATTTCACTTATATATCATTATATTCACTCTTGGGGGGGCCATTTCAAAGGAATATCATATTTTATATTTATTTTAATTACAACGAATCCAATCCTTCAAAGGATTTATTTCTCTTAGAAAATAAGAACTTTTAATTAATGACTGGACAATTAATTTATATAAACAAAAACAAGTCAAATATTTTTTTTTTTTTCTAGATTTATTTTTCAAAAAAATAATAAGGATGGGACTAAAATAAGAGCTTCAAATGTTCATTTAAAAATGAGAGAAATATATTTTTAAATATTAAAAGGAAAGGTTTTTTTTTTTTAAATAAAAATATAAGTATCAATAGTGATTGTATTTATTTATTTAATTTAAATTATAATTTACTTAACCACAAGATATTTGACTGGTTTTTGATAATTTTAAATTTATATCTTAAATATTTCTAATAAATTTCGTTTTTATTTCAAGTAATCTTTTTAATATTTCTAAAAAAAAAAAAAAATATAAAATAAAAGATCATGTGATTAAGTTAATTAATTAATAAACTACTTTTGGGTTTAAAGCTTATAAATAAGATGTCTGCGTTTAACGTTATTCCTAAGACAGGTAATAATCATTCTAGATTAAGTAATATCTTTATTATAACTATTATTTAACTATTTGTTGTGTTTATTGATAGAAATAATGCTTTATACACAGATCTTAAAATTTTATTGGATATTTGCTTGTTACACCCAGTTCCTATAATATATAACTCGCGTAAAAAAAAAAATTGTCTCTTCGTGATGTTTGTTTTTACTTTTTTTTTTTTGCCGCATGTATAATATATTTTTTCAAAAGTTTTTTTTTTTTTTTTTTTTTTACTAAATTAGAATAGATATTCAAAATATATAATTAAAACAAGATATTTTATATAATTATTAGCTTACTCAATTCCCGGTGGCAAAGCGTGTTTCATATTTAATGGGTAGACAGATAACTATAGTTTAGAATTTTGCTAAAGCCATTTTCCACTAAGTGCTATATTCCACCTTGTTCATAAGTCCAATTCATCCATACATGAATATCAAGTATGGATAATGTTCACTTGAGAACGGTAAAGGAAATCAAGCATTATATTGGAAATCAGTCTCAGCGTTTCTTTCAGGCATTAAAGGGGTACGAACAAAATAAGAATAACATTAAAATGTAAATACCTATGTGGAATAGAAAAATGCCAGGATTACAATATCTGGAAGAAACTCTTCATTTCATTTACTATAATTTATGTATATATAACACATAAAATATGTGATTTGCATAAAATAAGAAATAAAAATACATAAAATAAGACAAAATTTCCTGTCTTGACCCAACGCTGTGCCACATCCTATCCTTCATATACGTAGATATCATGGGGGTATTCAGACGAGCCCCCCTTCCAAAAAAATTGAAAAATTCACCCCATTTCTGAGAAGATAAAAACTACTAATGACGTCATCCCTATCTCCAGATAGGTTGTGACATTTAATAAAATAATTGATATTAGAAAAGTTGTCCCCCCCTCCCTTCCGTTTTGAACTGGATACACCCATGGTACGATTTCATCTCTCAATTGATTTGATATAAAACTAAAAAAAAAAAAAAAATTACCGTGTACGTGCCTCTTATCCTTATTCTAATAAAAATTTACTAAGCATGCAGCATGAAATAATTGCTAATAAAATTTTTCTAACATTATAAATAAATAGAAAAAATTAAAGAATTTCTATTATAAAAACTTTTTGAATTATATTTGAAGGAAGAATATTGTTTATAGATAGTAGTATTTTTTTGAAGAGGCAAGTCTCAACACGGCTCGGGTTCGAATCCAGCTTGACGCTAATCATTTGCCGAAGGCTCAAAAATGAGGACTACTGCCTAATAAAATCCAAGTAGTATTTTTTTTTTTTTTTTAAAGTCACCAACCTTTTACTTCTAGATACTCCTAAAAAAATGGAATTTTTTCTTGATAACCTGATCTACAGAGAAGAACTCAAGAGATCATTTATAAAAACAAGATAATCTAAAAAGTAGAAATAAATTAAAGACTTGTTGAGAAATTTATGATATCTCAAATCCCTATGATATGATCAACCGAATTTAAGGTCTAGGAAAGTTTTACAATTTCGTTAACTATTTAAAAAAAATTTATTTCAAATTACGAAGTTTATATTTATTTTTCAGATAAGAAGATGAAAACTAAACCCTCCGGAGACGAAAAAAGAAGCCTTTAAATAAAATCGGCCATAAAATACTATGTAGTACTTTACTGATGAATTTTTTTTTTTTTTTCCAATTTAAGATATTGATTAAATTTCAAAAATTAATTATTTTTTATATGGTCTTTAAAATCTATATTCTCATTTTGCTCTCGAAAATGTCATAGGGAAGATATGAGAAATAGTCAATATTTATAAATTTTACATCTTGCATTCTAATGTTCTGCCGTAAACTAAATATTTGGAGGGCTGAGAAACATTGTGTAAGCCATGCGTTATTTTTTTGAGAAAAAAGGTATGTTAATTAAGAACTTATAGGTAGAGCCTTGTTTGAAAAGGATGGAATTTTCAACCAACGCTCAAATACACTTCATTAGCCAGTCAATATATCGTTGCGAGATGTGTTTGTACTTAAGATTGGGCAAAAATGCACCCCCTGGAGTCGAAACCCCTGGTTAGACGCGCCGCCCGCCGAAGGCGAGTGGCGCGGCTAGTTACTAATTAAATATTGTACACAGTTTTTAATATGCCTCTATTGATTTCCCATTATCATTCCCATTTTCCAATTATTAAGTTAAGATTAATAACGCGATTTTAATGCCCTTAATTGAATAATTTTCTGAAAATTTTCAGTTAAACGCCTACGATCCGAAAAAAGTTTCACTTGCATCGTGGTTTCATAAAACCACACAATTATTTTTTTTATAGGAAATACAAGTTTCGGTTTCGGTCGGACCCTAATTTTTAAGTATTAATTTTTAAAATTTTACATTAAAAATAAAATTTTCTTTCGGAAAAAAATATTTTTTTCAAATCTCAGGGGGGGGGGGGGTAATTATCCTCAAGGCTACAATTTTAATATATTGTATTTACATATGTTTAAGTGTAAAAAACAAAATGACAGAACATTTTGATAGTTTGCAAGTATGTGCCAGAACATAACAAATTTCTCATCTCGCTGTTGCGTTATGTCTGTGAACAAAATATCTCGAGAACGAAAAGAGCTAGGAAGTTGAAATTTGATATATAAGTTAGATAAACCCATGGGAGGTGACACGAAGCTTTTGAACAAAATAGGCCAAAAAGTACTAGTACTTTACTGATGTAATTTATTTTGGATTTTCTCAAAATTGGTTTTAACGATTTTGATTAAAATTAATTAATTTGCTCAGGGGCCCACATCTTGTGGGTACGTGGATGGCGACCACGAGCTGCCCGAGCTGGGACAGGCAGTCCTTCAGTTCTTTAAATGTCTGTCTCCAGTGGCGGACTAAGGCTAAAGCGGGCCCTAGCCAACATTGTAATTAACGAATTTTTTTTTTGCGGAAGAATTGTTCCATGAAATTTTTTCCGCCGTGCGAAAAAAATTTTTTTTGCGGAACCAAATTGTTCCGCCTAGCAGAAAATTTTTTCCCTAATTTGCGGGCTCCGAAAATTACGGGCCCTAGGCCTTAGTCCGCCCCTGTCTATCTTTTCCTTCCTCTTTTCAACAGGCGTCAGACCATGCGACGGGTCGGCCTGTTCTATTTCTTCCGGTCGTAAAAACATATGATAGGGTTGGAGGGAAAGAATGAGGTCCGCCGACCCCGCATCGCGGGACAAGGCGAGGAGAGAAGAAGAAGAAGAAGAATATTAAAATTCTTTAATCAATTATTTTTTAGATGCTCTTTAAAATGTATATTCTTATTTTGCCCTTGACATTTTGAAGCACACTTTACTCTTGTACTTCATAGGAAAGATAGCGAAAATGGTTGTTGCTATGGTAACAAAATATAAATATTTTCTGTTTATAAATTTTACATCTTGACGTCTATCTAATTTAGCCTATTTCAATGGCGTAGCGAGCTTAACTCAAGACAAAATTATCCAGCAGTTTTTTGTTTTGCGCCCCTTTGTGAGTAGCGCCCGGGGCATGATGACCCCCCTTCCCCCCCCCCTTCACTACGCCACTGGCCTATTTATAAAGAAATATTTTAAAACACCCAGTTTTAAAACAATAAAAAAGTAAATATTTATTATCTCTAAGGAGATACATCTATTTGATAATAATATGATTATAATACATTAATAAAACTAATTACTATGTATAAATTTTCTTTGCTTTTGATGAAGCAAATTTATTAATAATATCATCAAAGTTGATAAATTTATCAAATTATCCAGCATTTTTTTATTTGGCGGCCCTTTGTAAATAGCGCCCGGGGCATGATGCCCTCCCTCGCTACGCCACTGTCCCGCCACTTGTTCAAAAATTCCCGATTGGTTTGCTTGGCACGTAACGCCCTCTAGGAGATATTTAAACAACCGACTGCTAGAGTGAGATGGAGAGCGTTGTTCCGACCGCCTGGTCGCCGCCTGCCGATCACGATCACGATGCCACTTGTCAAGGTCATTTATGGCTTCATTTGTCTTTGAAACTGCTCTCTCTCTCGTGGCCTATAAAGACAACCAGTCAGTCAGCCGGCTAACCTTCACCAGTTGTCTTCTTTCTTCTCTTTCTATCTGTTTTTCTCTATTTCTATAATCAAACATGTCGGTGGTATCCGATAGTGAAAAACGTAAACAGATTAGTGTCCGTGGTATTGCTGAAATTGAAAATGTCACCAATATCAAGAATGCATTTAACCGGCATGTTCATTACACGTTAGTCAAAGACCGTAACGTTGCTACCCCCCGTGATTATTATTTCGCTTTGGCGCATACTGTCAAAGATAATTTGGTTTCGCGGTGGATTCGAACACAGCAGTATTACTATGAAAAAGATCCAAAGGTAAATCACTTCATCGTTAATTAATAACTCTGTTAAGTAAATAAAATAATAATTATTGTGTTCTCAATGTAGGGAATAATAAAATTCTAATTTTTCCTATTCGAGTCCCACAAATTGAGAAGCACATATTAAATAGATAATAAAATTAGAAAATTATTAAAAAGACACCAAATTACTGAAAGAACTACTATTTTTTATTTTTTTAAATTTTCCCGTAAGAATTATTATTAAAGTTTATATAAAAAATAATTTTGTTCTCATCAAAATTTTCAAATTTAGTGTGATTTTAATTTACAACTCGCCCATGAACCGTGGCTCAGTGAGAAGACATAAGCTTCTCGTGCCTAGGGTCCCGGGTTCGCTTCCCGTCCCAAGCGAAAAAAATTTATTTCATTCAATTGGTTACCAATCATTTGAAAATAGGAATAGGGTCTAAATGGACTTTCAGATTTTTTGTGTCTAAATCCCCCATAGCACCTTAGTTTCAAACTTGCATTTTAAATGTTGACTGCTTGAAATAAACTATGGTTATTTTTCAAAATTTTAATCTCATATTTTGATATTTTATATACAATATAGAATCCTAAATATATTCAATAAATGATTACTTTGTCATTCAAGATTCGAATAACTTGTAAATGTAGATCAAGGGCGGATCCAGAGGTGTTTCTCGGGGGGGGGGGGGGTAATCTGGTGTGACTCGTCGCACAGCACACTATTTTTTTTTAATTTCGGTAATTTAAAAGCGCATTCTGTACTTGTTTACCAGAATATAAATACACATCAAATTTTTAAGTATTAATTTTAAAAATTTTACATTAAAAATAAATTTTTTTGCGAAAAAAAGGTATTTTTTTCGAATCTCGGGGGGGGGGTAATTACCCCCTTTACCCCCCCCCCCCCCTTGTATCCGCCCTTGATGTAGATTGTACTGTATGTTAAACCTGACGCTTCAATATACTTATCAATGTATCTTTTGAAGAAAATAAATAATGAATGAATGAATGAATAAATAAATACAAAATTTCATAACAATTTGAAAAAAATTTTGAAAACGTGTAAAAAGTTCCTTGTGAATCGAAAAAAACATGCAAATCCCCATAGGGATTTAACATTGAGTCTATGGAAGGAAGAGCCGAAAAATGAATTTGAAAAATTCATCAGTAAAGTGTATTTCAAACAACTTTCACGAAAAATTTTACTAGTGTACTTTTTTAAGAGCATCTAAAAAATAGTTAATTTATGAATTTAAAAAAAATCCTTGGAGGGGATTTTGAGAAAATCGAAAAAAACTGAAAAAGTACATCAGTAAAGTACTAGTACTTTTTGACCAATTTTGTTTAAAAGCTTATTTTGATTGTCCAAGAGGGTACCTAGCTTAAATATAAATTTCAATCTCGTGCTCAATTGCTTAATGCTTAAAATCGTTACACACAGACACACAGACAGACAATTTGCGTGATCCACTTTTTTGGACTCAGGGGACCTCAAAACGTGTATATCCATCAAAATCTCGACATCGAATTTTTTCTTTTTATTTTTTTCTCTATATATTTCATATCTGCATATAGGGTAAGAGAAAGTAAAAATGCCAACCAACTAAAATGAGTGAAAATTTTTTAAAATAATTTATTCAAAATTATTAGACATTATAAATAATTTTTTTTAAATTGATGTATGATATATCGTTAATAACAAAATCAAGAAACTCCAACACTAATATATCCTCGGATATTTTTCACTCATGCCAGGCCGTGCTTTGGGGGGGGGATCTTATAGGGCTATAGACCCCTTTCCAGAAGCCCTTAACTTAAATTCTTTAAGAAAATATTGAATAAGAATTGTTTGATGTGTTTATATACGTATGTTTTATGGATTCCCCCAAAAATGACCCAACAAAATTGTCACCCCCCCCAGGATAAAAAATGCACCTGATTCACGTGAGAAGACATTAAAGACATTATAATATAAAATCAAAATTATTAAATAAATTAAATATTCATCAAAATAAATTAACTGTATATAATTTTCTATTTTGCTTAAATTATTCTAAAAATTTTTCATTTTCGCTTCGAATACATTATACATCATAGGCGTAGCCACGGGGGGGGTTTTGGGGGTTCAAACCCCCCCATTGGACCCAAGCCATGACTAGATATCTAAGCTCTATAATACAAAATACTTTTTCTCTCTATATATTTCATATATAGGGTAAGAGAAAGTAAAATATAATAATTTTCTCTAGCTTAAAAAAAAAAAAAATTAAATAAAACGCAAAAAATTCGAGAAAATTCAGAATTTTCCCATTGAAAAGAATTGATTTTTGGTTTGCTTTATAAAAAATTAAAACCGCTTAAAATTGATTAAATCTCGCAAATGAAAAATAATAAAAATTATTATATAAATAAATTTTTACTTTCTCTTAGCCTATATATGAAATATATAGGAGAGAAAGTATTGCGATCATGTCAAAAATTCGATGTCGAGATTTTGATGGATATACATGTTTTGAGGTCCCCTGAGTCCAAAAAAGTGGGTCCCGCAAATTGGTCTGTGTGTGTGTGTGTGTGTGTGTGTGCTGTATGTGTGGACAGATTTTTAGCATGAAGGAATTGAGCTACCGGATTGAAATTTTATATTTAACTTAGGTACCTTCCCACACGCTCAAAATAAGCTTTTGAACAAAATCGGCCAAAAAGTACTAGTACTTTACTGATGTACTTTTTCAGTTTTTTTCGATTTTCTCAAAATTCCTCCAAGGATTTTTTTAAAATTCAAAAATCAATTATTTTTTAGATGCTCTTTAAAATGTATATTCTCATTTTGCCGTTGAAATCTTCTGGAGACCACTTTACTCTTGTTCTTTTAGCATGAAGGAATTGAGCTACTGGATTGAAATTTTATATTTAACTTAGGTACCTTCCCACACGCTCAAAATAAGCTTTTGAACAAAATCGGCCAAAAAGTACTAGTACTTTACTGATGTACTTTTTCAGTTTTTTTCGATTTTCTCAAAATTCCTCCAAGGATTTTTTTAAAATTCAAAAATCAATTATTTTTTAGATGCTCTTTAAAATGTATATTCTCATTTTGCCGTTGAACTCTTCTGAAGACCACTTTACTCTTGTTCTTCATAGGAAAGATAGAGATGGTTGCCATGGTAACGGAATTTAAATCTTTTTCTTTTTATTAGATTAAAAATCAATTATTATTTAAATTCCCATTTATTTTTTTTTTATTTCTGTTTTAATTTTTCAAAGAAAACATATATATATATCTCTCCCACTTGCAAACATTATCGTCTCTCTCTACTCTTTTTTAAATTCCCTTTCCACCTTATCTTCGCATAGAAACAATGTTAATTTCCTATAGGGATTTGTATGTTAATTTCGATTCAAAAGGGGGTCCCCTTTAGAACTTTTTAGGCATTTAAAATTTTTTTTTCCAATTCTTATGAAATTTTGTATTTATTTACGATTCTATATTGTGTATAAAATGTCCAAATATGAGATTAAAATTTTGAAAAATAACCATAGTTTATTTGAAGCAGTCAACATTTAAAATGCAAGTTTGAAACTAAGGTGCTATCGGAAACTAAATATATCTCGACACAAAAAATCTGGTGTGACCAGCACAGTGGCAACTTTCTCTTACCGAAGGGTAAGAGAAAGTTGTGTGCTGTGCGCCAGTCACACCAGATTTTTTATTTTTTTTAAAGAGATCCGAGATGGGACTCTAGTCAAGAGAAACAGATAGAGAGACACTTCGGCATCCTAAGGGCCAATATACATAAAATTTAAGAGGGTTGCATTCTCTATTGCATGATACGAGGTGATTGAAAAATTGCGGCACTTAATTAAGAAAGGGCGGGCCCGAGCCACCTCGAGGGGGTCCGAGGGGGCGAGCGAAAATGGGGTAAGTGGCTAGTCATATATTTTATTAGACACCTTATACCGCCCTATTAGTCGGGGTGGAGGGGGGAGAAATAATCCTAAACCCCCCCATCAAAAATTTCTGGCTACGCCTATGTTATACATGACTACTAATACTAGAAATATTTTATAAATCGTGTTATTTCCTTATCTCCAAGGGATTTGATAAGACACTTATAATATTTATTAAAACAATTCCTTAAGTTCTCGCTTTAAAAATTCAAATATCAAACTTAATGAAATAATATTCTCATACATTTGAAATTTTTTCTCACTTGTGGTAGACCATATCATTTGGCTTAAAAAAATATGGTGTGACTGATCGCACAGCACACAATTTTCTCTTACTTTGTTGAAAGTTGTGTTCTGTGCTTGTCACATCAGCTTTTTTTGTGTCGAGATATATTTAGTTTCCGATAGTACGGTACATTCGATTTTCAATTTCTAAGTATATTTATATTCTGTTACCATGGCAACCATTTCTCCTATCTTTTCTATGGAGTACAAGAGTAAAGTGGTCTTCAGAAGATTTCAATAGCAAAATGAGAATATACAGTTTAAATAGCATCTGAAAAATAATTGATTTATGAATTTTAATCAAAATCGTTGGAGCGAATTTTGAGAAAATCGAAAAAAACTGAAAAAGTGCATCAGTAAAGAACGTAACTTAAATGTGCATTAAATCGGCTAAACAATTTAATAAAGAAATAAGATAAACATTTTGTCTTATTTATATGTTGAAATATCAATCACCTACCATCTGGAATCTGTGTTTGAAAATATTAGGCCTATACCTCTATATGCATTTTATATCACCGCAAAAATTTTAAAAAGGATAATAAATTTTTTCCAAATTGATAGTGAAATAAAATTTATTGCAATTAATTTACATTATCCTGTTTTGTACTTGAAAGGTGGGATTTAAACTCTCTTGAAAAAAAAAACAAAACATAAAAATTCAAAGATTGATGATAAAAACATAAAAGCCTTCAGGTTTCCTACTCTGTAATAACTTTTATTAAAAAACACATTTTTTTTTAATTATAATTTTTATATATTTTTTTTTTAAACTTCTCTTACCTCTAGTTTTAATACTTGAAGGAAAAGTATTTCGATCGCATCAATATTCGATAATGAGATTTTAATAAAAATACACGTTACGAGCCGTATGTTTGTGTTTGTTTGTAAACAAAATACCCCATGAACGAAAAACTTACAAAGCTTAAATTTTATACCATCGTGGCATAGATCTCTTAGTTTTTCAAAACTTTACTGTTGATAAGACTACAAAGCCAAAACCAGAAAATTGGGGGAAGGGGGGGGGGGATTCAAATGGTCTGAGAGTTAAACCCCCCTTCCAAGTGAAAAAACTTTAAGGAAAATAAAATATTTCTTATAATTTCCAACAGTATTTTAAAACCATGTTTCTCTCTAAATATTTCTCTTTATTTATAATTTTTCTGAATTTCGGAGGGTTGGACCCCCATATTCCTCCAGGCCTGAAGAATATATATTTTTTAACTTCTCTTTAAAATATATATTTTCATATCCTTCTCATTTTACTCTTGTGCTCCATAAAAAAGATACTAGTGTCATAGTGTAAAAAATTAATTTTTTACTTTCTCTTACCCTATATATGAAATATATAGAAAAAGTGCGATCATGTCAAAAATTCGATGTCGAGATTTTGATGGATATACATGTTTTGAGGTCCCCTGAGTCCAAAAAAGTGAGTCCCGCAAATTGGTCTGTCTGAATGTCTGTGTGTAACGATTTTTAGCATAAAGGAATTGAGCTACCGGATTAAAATATTATATTTAAAAACACTCAAAATAAGCGTTTGAACAAAATCGACCAAAAAGTATTAGTACTTTACTGATGTACTTTTTCAGTTTTTTTTTTTTTCTATTTTCTCAAAATTCGCTGCAACGATTTTTTTTTTAATTCAAAAATTAAATCTACATTTTACATGCTCTTTAAAATGTATATTCTCATTTTGCCCTTAAAATCTTTTCAAGCACACTTTACTCTTGTACTTTGAATCAATTGACTTTTTTTACTTTTTACTTATGAAATGCAAGTGGTCAAGTTTGAAACTAAGGTGCTATGGGAAACTAAATATATCTCCACACAAAAAATCTGGTGCGACGGCAGGGGCGTATATAAGGGGGGCGGGCCTTCTCGCCCCCCCCCCCCGAAATTTCCCAAACACATATAAATATATAGGGATATACAGACATTAGCGCAACAATTTTTCCGCAGGTTAGACAACTTTGGTTCCGCAATAGAAAAAATGTTCCGCAAAAAATTTCGTGTGAAAAAAAATAGTTTCTTAAAAAAAAAATTTTCCGCAGAAAAATTTTTGAGTTCGGCCCCCCCCCCCCCCCCCGAAAAACATTTCTATATACGCCCCTGTGCGACGGTGCTTTTCTTACCGAAGGGTAAGAGAACGTTGTGTGCTGTGCGCCAGTCACATCAGATTTTTTATTCATATGTTTGATATTAAATGATAATTAATTGCTAATTAGACAGAAAATTTGGTGTGACTGCACATTATACAACTTTCGAATACAGAAGAGAAACTTGTATGATATGCCATCAGTTCACAGCATATTTTTTTTTTTTTTTTTTAGATTATTTAAAATTTATACATTTTAAAACCAAATCAAAAAATGCTATATTTTAAATTATTACATTTGAATTATTTATTCTGATAGAATAAAACTAAAAGCTAATCATTTAGTTCTTAAAATAGTTGTTTATTGTAATTGAAACTATTAAAAAAACAGTTATGCAACCTCTGCAGCAACCAATGCAGTAAGTGCTTAACTTTAAAAAGAATTTAGAACAACATAACAAAAAAATAATTTTTTTTAAATCTAATTAATTTTTTTTTTTTTTTTTCAGCGGGTTTATTATTTATCACTCGAGTATTATATGGGCCGATCCCTTCAAAATACGATGATCAACTTGGGAATTCAAAATGCCTGCGATGAAGCCATGTATCAGGTAATTTGCAACTTTTTCATTTTATTTATTTTGTTAAGTGGATTTATTAATTATAAAGCACGGATTATTTTAATTCACTAGCTGCGGCGCCCCCTGGACCCTCCGCTGGCTCGGGTCCGCCTGCGGCGGACCCTCGCCTTTTCTTCTTAATTATGAATTATTATTCCATTCCAATTCAGTGCCTGCTTGAGGATTTGTTCACTTTCATAGAATACACAAATGAAAAGAATACATAAATATGTATCTATACATTTCCTATGGGAGAAATCGTAACTTTAGGAATTAATAACTTAAAAAGTTAATTAAAAAAAAAAATTGATTTATGAATTTTAAACAAAAACGTTGTAGCGGATTTTGAGAAAATCGAAATAAACTGAAAAAGTACATCAATAAAGTACTAGTACTTTTTGTCCGTTTCAACCTCGTAGTTCATTTTCGCTCAGGGGCCCACGTCTTGTGGGTACGTGGATGGCGACCACGAGCTGCCCGAGCTGGGACAGGCAGTCCTTCAGTTATTTGTATGCCTGTCCGGAGGGACTTCCTTCCTCTTTTCAACCGAACGATGGGCCGGCCTGTCCTTTTTCTTTCGGTCGCAAAAACGAATGATAGGGTTAGAGGCAGAAAGTTAGGTCCGCCGACCCCGCATCTCAGGAATAAGACGAGGACAAAAGAAAAATTCAAAATTGTAATATTTATTTTACCTAATTTTTAATTAAAATACAAAAGTATTAACTCGCGTATAAATGAAATATATGATTCATAAATTTTTGCTTGATCACTGTCGATTAAATCGACTCAAGAAATGTCTCTCCGTTTCAAGGAAACGTGTTTTAGCTTAGCTTATGTAATTTCACGAGACGATTAGAATTTTTATCAGACTGTCGATGCCGTGGTGATGCCATGTGCTCACCAGCATTCATTCATACTCTTATCACCAAGAAATCACTCGCAGGCAATGCAACATCTCTAGCATCACCAGCATTCTATTTATAGATTCTAGTACTTCTATTTTAATTTCAATCGAGGCTGATATTTGTCCTTTTATTCACTTTAGCTATGCTTTTTTTTGTTGAATGTCATTTATCTGCTTACCTTATTTAAATAATACTCAAGTTGATATATTTTAAGAAATTCATAAAAAAATTTAACATTAAAATTTTTTAAAAATTTTAAGAATGTGAACAAACAATTTATTTATTTATTTAGATAGATCAAAATTACAGAAAAATTACAATTTTGATGATTAATAATATTGACCCTCACTGTACATTTATTAATAGTAGAGAAATATCCATAAATTATTATTATAATTTTATATATACTTTCTCCTCAAAAATAGGAAAGTTTTCGGATAAAATTTATTTATCCATAAATTAATTTACATTTGAAATTATATTAATATGGAAAATAAATAAATAAAAATCTTCTTGTTAAGGCAATTATAACTTATATGTGGGTGATTAGAGTGAGACGTTGATATTGTCTAGGAAAAAAGCATCCTGTAAAAAATTTTCTTATTGCTAAAAAAATATGTTATTAGCCCTCCCCCATTCTGAAATTAAAAAAAAAATCCGGGACTCTTAGAGAGTCCACAATTAATGACCAGTGACAAGAGTAGATTTAAAAATAAATTTTAATGAAAATTTTAAACAAAAAAGTTTAAGAAAGGCCTTGGAATATTCCAAATCACTTGTTGGCATTCTTTTCCATCTCTAAATATAGTTAGATTAGAGAAAAAGGTATTTTTTTCTTTTTAATAAAAAGGGAATTGTTATTTTGATCTATTTTATTTCAAAACAAACAGAGAAAGACAAGTCTCGTTCAGTCGTGTCGAGTGCGTGGCCGGGCTCCAGGCGCGCCGAGCTGTTGTCTTTTTTAGTTGCGTTTTAAGTGAATAAAAGTGAATAATTAATATAGTGTAACCCACCCTGACCACCCCGTCAGTCAACACACCCTCTTGAGAGTCTTATTAAAGGTAATTATTATGCATTTTATCGTTGAAAAAAAAAATGATAGAAACAAATTATTTGACTGAGAAAAACGATTCTTTTGAATATGAAATTATATATTTTATATTTCACTAAGGGTAGAGGGAGAATATAAGCTGTTGAAACGGAGAGGGGGAGTGTAAGTGTTACCAATTACATCAAGACTGAGGGCATTTTTTTAAATCTTTTCTTAAGTCACCATTATTTACCATATACATATATTTCTATATGGCCTATATTTTGTTAATCAAATTTCCTTAATATACTTTTACACAGGGGTGGATTAAGGGTTGAAAATTAAAATAAAATAATTAAAAATAAAATAAAAATTAAAATAATTATTTATAAATGTATTCAAATTATTTTAAGAGTAATTTCGCGGTAAAGGCTCGCATTTAAAGGGGGGGGGTGGTATGAAGGCATTAACCAGGGGGGTTAATGCCCCATCCCCTATAATGCACAAAGATATTAATATCTTTTTAATACTTTTACTAAAAAATAAGTGCATTCCGTTTGAGTTAAAATTTATATTCAATATTTAGCAAATAGCATAGTGGGGTAGAATCATTTTAATGCCATTCTAAAATTTCTTATTACTGGGGCGGAATTAATTTTTGAAGATTTCGAAACTCTCACAAACAGATAATAATAACATTGGGTGACTTAGGAACCCATCGAATCCCTTGCAGAATTTTGTAGGGATTTTTTCATTAGGTGGAAAAGTAAGATATGATTAGTCCATTTAGATTTTTACTGGGGTGAGTTAGCGCATCTTTTTGTATTATAGAACTAATCTCAATCCGGATTTGAATTTTTACTTTCTTTACCTATATGTATAAGTTAATATACATATATATAGAGAGAAAGTATTGGATTCATGTCAAAAATTCGATGTCGAGACTTTGATGGATATACAAGTTTTGAGGTCCACTGAATCAAAAAAAGTGATTTTCGCGACATTGCCTGTCTGGCTGGCTGTTTCGGCTCAATTTAAAGCATGTAGGAATTGAGCTAGTAGGTTGAAATTTTATATTTAAGTTAGGCACCCCTAAGGCGTGAAAATAAGATGTGAGAAAAATATTTTTCTTCAGGAAGGAAGTTAGAAAAAATTCTAGTTGCGTTTCCTTTCTTTCATTCCTGATACAAATTCTTCCTGATACACTAGTCTAAGGGGTGGCGCGAATATTGGCCACCAGGACCAATTTTACAAATGATTGCTAGTTTTAATATAAATAAGAATAAATAAAAAAAAATATTTTTATATAAATTTATATTTTTTAGCATTAAAAATTTTTGTTTTTGTATTATTTTATAAAATGGAGGGGGTAGGCGTCATAAGATTAAATATTTTTAAGGGAAGCGTGGTAACATAAAGTTTGGAAACCACTTGCTTAAAGTTTAGAAAAATCGAAATTTTTAAGATTTTTTTTGCTTTGGTCACCCCTAATATAATTTTAGATACCCCTGAATGAAAAAACATATATTTACGATATTCTATACTTCTTTGGCTTTCTAAAAATCATTCATTGGTAAAAATCTGTTAATTATTAACGAATAATTATTAACAAAAACGTCACCAAAGAAAAAACACAAGTACACTCACGGGTCGAAAAAATTGACTGCTTTTTCTTTTACAAGTATTATAAAGAAAGATATGAGATTATAAAAATATATTTTTTTTAATTATATATAATAAAGTTAGGGCCGTGATCCGATGCCCAGAGAGGATACATTAGCTTCTCGTGGATAGGGTTCGCTTTTTGATTAAATTGAATTCCATTTTTTTCGACCAGTGAGTGTACTTGTGTTTTTTCTTTGGTGCCGTTTTTGTTCATAATTTCGTTAATAATTAACAGATTGTTACGTATGAATGATTTTTAGAAAGCCAAAGAACTATAGAATATCGTAAATATATGGGGATCAGGGATATCTAAAATTATATTAGGGGTGACCAAAGCAAAAAAAATCTTAAAAATTTCGATTTTTCTAAACTTTAAGCCGTTTGCCGCACGTCTAAATGACCTCCGATTGGGCTGAAACTTAAAATTTATATATATTATAACTATCCGCGTATTTCTACGGGGTGTCGCTTTAAAAATATTTTGAACATTCTAAATCAGAGCCGTTTTAGAGCACATTTCCTATTAAAATCTATTTTTCTCTATATCTCTAAAAGTGTGCCTGATTGAAAAATTTCAACTATATATCTGAATTCAGAATGAAAAAAATGCACTAGGTTCACTAATCAGATTTCTTGTGAAGAAAACCTTGTCGACTCGTGTTATTTTGAATATACAGTGAAAAAGAATGATTCTTCAGCTAAAGTATTCACCATGTATTTTCTTCCTATTATTTCATTTTACCACGGGAAATTATTATTTGAAGGTTTAAACCATTGTAGATTCTGAACGGCTAATCAGATCAGACTAAATTTGATGTCAATTTGTGCAGAAACAAAAACTCTTATTAACTAGGTAGAGCCTTGTTTGTAGACTATATAAAAAAATCCGATTAATTAACTCGAGAATCAATTGTTTTTTTTTTTTTTTTTTTCTTTTCAAAAAACCGCATTTTTTAAGCAAAAAATTATCGAAAAATTGCCATTATTCCACAATGGATATCTATTTGACCATAAAAGCTACATTAAATCTAAATATATTTTTTGGTTCAATACCCCCGGACTTTTTTTTTTTAAGTAGAAGAAAATAATGACGAAAAACTTGTATTCCCTTTTTATTAAAATTTGTTTACTCTAAGAATTATTTTATTTACTATATAAATCTAAAAAGAATAAAGCAATTTTAAGGTGATAAATTTGAAAAAGATAAAAAAAATTTTTCAAATCGCGAGTCCTACATATAAATTTTGTTAATATAAAAAATATACTAAACTTAAAATTTTCGTGTTTACTTACAAGTTCGATATTTTTAATGATGTCCATTGCCTCTTCTGACGTCTCCCAGGGCGCCTCGGAACTTTTTATCTAATTTAAAATTAACAAGACAATTCTTTTCAATTTGAAAATAAAAATAAACCAATTTGCATTTTGGAATTAACTCAAACACTTTTAAACATTAAAATAAATTAGAAGATTGGAACAAGACTGACTCAATATATTAACACTTATCATCTTATGAAATGTGATAATTTTTTTAAATTTAATTTGTACAGAGCAGGAACGGATTAATGCAATTTTGTCGGTGGGGGTGTTTTTTTTTTAAGGTCTTTTTCGGCGTCGGAGGCCATTTAGACCCCGTCTCTATTTATTTAAATTGATTGGTAGCCAATTCAATTTAAATAAACGGGACGGGATGCGAACTCGGTGGGGACGGTTGGTTGGAAAATTCAATTTACAGGAGGGCCTCTCTGGGGGATGAAAATTTTTTAAATAATACTTTCCCGTTAAGGTGATTTGAGACTTAAAATTGATAGTTTAAAATAAATGTAAAAATATATTTTAGACAAAAAATCATAATTTCTTTAGATGGCTAGTTTTTAAAACTTCAATTTATTCTCGGAGGGGGGCGGTCGCTCCCTTCGCCCCCCCCCCCTTTAATCCGTCCCTGGTACAGATCCTCGTACTATTGATAGACATGAAAGTATTCTTGTGGAAAGTATATAAATTAGGGTCCGACCGAAACAAGATTTTCAACCGAAACCGAATTTCGGCTTCAATCTTAGTTTCGGCCGAAACCGAAACTTGTTATTTCCTATACAAAATTCATATCATTTTACCCTTTTTTTTTTTTACTTTTTCAACTGCCTTTTTCCTAGTAAAACGAAATTTTTTTTCCACCCATGAAAATCATTTTTTTTTAGGGAGACTAAATTTTTTCCGTCTCTTTTCCACAGGCGGGAAATTTTTTTCCTCCTATGGAAATCATTTTACCTTTTTTTGGGAAGGCTAAATTTTTCCCGCCCCTTTTTCGCTTGGCGGAAGAAAATTTTTTTCTCCCTCACGTGGAAATCATTTGAATTTTTTTTTCGTGCAAGTCTCATCCCACTTTTTCAAACTCAGGTTTCGGCTGATTTTTGGCCGAAACCGAAACCAGAACTGAAACAGGAATTTTTGGCCAAAACTTGCCGAAACCGTAACCGAAACAGAATATTCGGTCGGTTCCTAATATAAATATTAATGATTTTCGTCTTGCTTCGTTGAGATTCACTCGAAATAAAATAAAAATAATAAAATTTTGCTAATTTTCATATATCGAATAACAAATAGGCCTATGTAAAATAATAAAATATTACAAATTTGACCAATGTAATTTGTAAATTACAAAAGAAAAATATTGATTAGTTTATTTTTACAGCTGGGCCTCGACATCGAAGAGCTGGAAGACCTAGAGGAAGATGCTGGCCTAGGAAACGGAGGACTTGGAAGACTTGCCGCCTGCTTCCTTGACTCAATGGCAACGATGGGTTTGGCTGCTTACGGTTACGGAATCAGGTAGGATCTTCGTTTATTTACCCTTACGGAGGGCCGAGGTGGTGTGGGAGGGGAGATTTGGACAATCCGGGCTACCAGCCTTTAAAATTTTAACAATATCTCTCTCTATTATATATTTTTATTTATTTGTTTGTTTTTGAGATTTGAGAGGTTCGAACCTCCATATCTCTTGGCTTTTGTCCAGTCTGAAAGCTAAATAATAAATTTTTTTTAAATTAATTAGATTTCGACGACGTTTCGGAGATTCCATCCTCAGGACTTTAAATTACACTGAGCTTTAATGAAAACGAAACACTTTGTTTCTTTCCTTTTCTAAATGATACTCTAATTTAAGAAACATTTAATATGAAATAAATCATATATTTCTAAGTAAATTTAATTGCCCGTGGCTTAGAGAGAAGACATTAGCTTCTCGCGCCGGGGTCCCGGGTTCACCTCCCGTCCCAGGCGAGAAAAATTTATTTCATTTGAATTGACTACAAATCATTTGAAATAAATAGGGATGGGGTCTAAATGGCCTTAGATGCCGAAAAAGACCTTAAAAAAAGTAAATTTAATACAATTCCATATCATTTTAATAAATAATTACAATTTAAATAAAACAAAGACAAAATTTTTTAACGCCAAATTTCTAATATTTTAAAATAATCTTTTCATTTCAGTTTTTCTCCATCTATTTTAAATTAATTAAAATTATTTGTATTTCTGTTAAATTTACTTAGAAATGTATAAGATATTTCATACTAAATGTTTCTTAAATTAGAGTATCATTAAGTTAGATTGGAATAGGTCTTCTTAAGAAGAATCAAAATTTTACGTTTAAGTAGACCCTCAGTCAGGGGCGTATATGAAATTTTTCGGAGGGGGGCCTGTTCTCAAAAATTTTTCTGCGAAAAATTTCGTTTTTCGCGGAACCAAAATTTTGATTTCGCGGATCCAAAATTTTTTCATGTGCCGTTCGCGGAACCAAAAATTTTTCCCGACAGTAAAAATATTTTACCTTTATTTTAGAGAGGCTAAATTTTTCCCACCTGCGGAACCTAAATTTTTGTGCCGTTCGCGGAACATTTCACTCTTTTGCGGAACCTGGGATTTTCGTGCTGCGGGGCCGAGCAAACATTTCGGGGGGGGCCGAGACCCATTATTGTCTCTATATCCCTATAGGGCTATATGCATTTAGGAAATTTCGGGGGCCCGGGCCCCCTCGGCCCCCCCTTAAACGCCCCTGCCCTCAGTGTATTAATATTACTTAGGTGGATACATAGCGGAGCATATAAACATTTAATAGAACCCTACATTCATGGGCGTAGCCAGACATCTTGTTAGGGACGGGGGCAACCATTCGTTAAGATGAGAGGGGGGGGGGTTTGCAATCAAAATAAACATAGATTATTAATTATTTATTAAATATAATTTTAATTAAATTATTTTCCTTATATAAACTCATTAAAAAAAATCCCAATTGGAAAAGTATATATTTGTTTTTAATAGATAAAAAATCTTCAGAACAAGCCAGGGCAGGGGGGCCCTGCTCCCCTCTAACTACGCCCATCCCTACATTTTAGATTTATAGTCCTGAAGATTCCCATGGGAATGATGCGTTTCCGAAACGTCGACGAAATCTAATTAATTTTTTTATTGTTTGCTGGCTGCCTCCACTTTCCTGCACCTCTGTTTGTTATAAAAATAATATTATTATTTATCTGATCTATATATCTCGAAAAAAAATTAAATTCTTTTAAAAGACTTCAATTTTTGAAAGTAAAAGATTTTAAATTTTATTTGAATTATTCATTTTAATAAATTTATGACAAAATCGGACTCAACCGAGGCTAAACGAAACCAATTAAATTTATATAAATAATCTGACAGCAGATCGATTAATTAATCAAATAATCTATAAAGACCTGATATTTAAGAGTCCAGAGACCTACAGTTATGTGGGACAAGAAATATTAAATCTCTAGCACTTGACCTTCACTCGTAGATTTATTCCATAGTAGAGAATCGTGAAAATTAAATTTTCCAAAATATCCCTCTCTAATCCACATTATCTTAAACAAATTCGATAAGATAAATATATCCATATTTAAAGTTAATGAAACGAAAATCGAATAAACTTATTGAATCAGAAACTAAAAAAAAAAAATAATAAAATAAAAAAAACTATATATTTTTTCGAACCCTGTCCGTGAAACGGTGACATACATAGGTAATGAATAATTTGGACCAAAAAAAGTTTTTTATTTTCCTCCTGGTTGAGTCTTAAAAAAAAAACAGCTTTTTGATTAAAAATAAATAAATTTGATATAGATAATATTTATGTTATGAATTTATAAAAAGATCGAAATATCATTTAATATTTTTAAATCGTTTTCGAGATTTGTATATTTGAATAAGATATATTCGGTCATAGGTTTATTGTTTGGCCATTTATTTTCTCTTACTCTACGGTATATATAGAGAAAATTCGATCATCAAAAATTCGATGTCGAGATTTTGATGGTAAAATGTTTTGCGACCCACTGATTTTAAAAAGGTGGGTCCCGCAAATTGTCGGTGTATAACGATTTTTAGCATGAAGAAATTGCGCTACCGGATTAAAATTTTATATTTAAGTTAGGTACCCTCCCCGACACTCAAAATAAGCTTTTGGACAAAATCGGCCAAAAGGTACTAGTACTTTACTGATGTACTTTCTCAGTTTTTCCCTTTCAATGGTTGTCATGGTAACAGAATTTAAATATTTTTCTATTTAGATTAAAATTCATATAGTATAAATCAATTATTTTTTAGATGCTCTTTAAAATGTATATTCTCATTTTACCTTTAAAATCTTTTCAAGCACACTTTACTCTTGTACTTCATAGGAAAGATTTTAGATTTTTCATATTCATTTTCCCTTTGGAACTTTATACACGTTAAAAATTTTTTTTAAATTCTTTTGAAATTTTGTTAGGATTCTCTATTGTGCATAAAATATCCAAATATGAGATTAAAATTTTGAAAAATTTGAAAAGTTTATTTCAAGCAGTCAACATTTAAAATGCAATTTTGGAACTAAGGTGCTATGGTAACTAAATATATCTCGACACAAAAAATCTGGTGTGATCAGCACGGTGCACAACTTTCTCTTACCGAAGGGTAACTGGCGTCCAGCACACAACTTTCTCTTACCCTTCGGTAAGTGCTGGTCACACCAAATTTTTTAATTCGGACTCTGTAGGCCGATGTTTATTCTATTTTCATTTTCCTAATCTTAAATACGCCAATATTTATTTATCTTATCAAATTTCTTAGATGTGTTATTAGCTGGATTTCATGGTTAGGAAAATGAATTAGAGAAGTAACCAGCCTTATCTTCTTCCTCAATACTTCAACTTATTGCAAATATTTGAGAGAGGATAAGAGACTGGTTATTTGACGCTCTCACGCCACTCAATCAACAAAATAACAATATGTGGAATATTTTAGTTCAATCGGAAAATTTTCTCACAATGAAGTGGCTTAATTTGTCAACTTCATAAATGGAAATTCCAAAACTTAATTCGCTTCGCTGTTCGTTTGAGCTAAAATTTTGTATCAGGAGGCAGGTCGAGTATTTTCGAGTAACTCATTATTGATATCGATCACTTTGTCTGGATCTACTGTGACTCTGTCGGTCAGTGATTTCTTTTTTTCGAATATATGTTGTAACAAAATAGTTCGTCATTGAGATTATTAACCACTAAATATTTTTGATGCCAAAAACAAAGACATGCAGCTAATTAGCTTTACTTACCATTAGATTCTAAATCATTTTAACTTTCTCTTACCTTATATTTTTTTTGTTTTGGAGAAAAAAAATTTTTAAATTTTAAAAAAAAATAATAAATTAAAATTTAAAAAAATATTCCGTTTTCAATCAATTTTGAATTTTTTTTTTAACCCCCTTGCAAGGGTCTAATGAAATATATAAGGAGAGAAAGTAGCCTATTGCGATCAAGTCCAAAATTTGATGTCGAGATTTTGATGGATATACATGTCTTGAGGTCCCTCTGAACAGGGCCGGAACTAGGAGATTTTTTAGGGGGGGGGGGGCAAAATTTAATTTGCCGCCCCCTCCTTAAAATTTTCTATACAAAATTCATATAATTTTACCTTTTTTTTTAGTAAATCTTTCTTTAATTGCCCCCCCCCCCCCCTAGATCCGGCCCTGCCCCTGAGTCCAAAAAAGTGGGTCCCGCAAATTGGTCTGTATGTCTGTGTGTAACGATTTTTAGCATGAAGGAATTGAGCTACCAGATTGAAATTTTATATTTAAGTTAGGTACCCTCCCGGACTCTCAAAATAAGCTTTTGAACAAAATCGGCCAAAAAGTACTAGTACTTTACTGACTTCTGTACTTTTTTAGTTTATTTTTTGATTTTCTCAATATTCGCTGCACCAAAATTGTTTAAAATTCAAAAATAAATTATTTTTTACATGCTCTTTAAATTGTATATTCTCCTTTTGCCCTAAAACTGTTTTGAAGTACACTTTACTCTTGTACTTCATAGAAAAAAGTTCAGATTTTTTAAGTTTTTTTTTCGATTTTCTCCAGTCACACCAGATTTTTTGATTTAGGTTGCTTGAAAAAAAGATGTGAAACTCATTTACCTCGAGCTTAGGGACTCGCGGGCATGTTTCTTGGACGGCCATCGATGAAACCCTGAAATTCCCGGAGCGTAAACCTTAACTCGTGGAAAATCCTCAACATCGATGCCTCGTTTCTTCTTTAGCGCAAAAAGCAAATTAATATCTCAAACCATTTAAAAGCTATTTAAAAAAAACTCAAAAAAGAGAATTTAGTGCTCTTGAAATTAGAATTTCGTAAATGCGTTTAAAACGCCAAGGCAATAAATCTACGTGCCAAATTACAATTTTTATGGAATAAATAAAAAAAAAAAAAAGATATTGATATTTATGTAAATTGAAGAATCATAAATTTCAATGGGAGGTGGGCGCTACGCATTTTGGTTGCCTAAGCTCAAGGCTCCACTCTCGAACAGATCAGGTGTCGACTATACAACCAGCAAATAGAAAAGTAAACTAATTCACTCATATATGATAATTTTGTTTCTGCTTCAGGTACGAGTACGGAATATTTGCTCAGAAAATCGTAAACGGGGAACAAACAGAAGAGCCTGATGACTGGCTACGATTTGGGAATCCATGGGAAAAGGCCCGGCCTGAATATATGATCCCTGTTCAATTTTATGGACGCGTCGAGGGTAATAATGCCACCGAAAAACAACGATGGGTTGATACTCAGGTAGCCTGATTTTTTTTTATTCATGACTTCTTACCGACCAAATGGCTGTCACTCTAAATGTTTTTTTACTTTTTTAGATTGTGTTCGCCATGCCCTACGATAATCCTGTGCCCGGTTATGGAAACAACGTCGTCAACACTTTACGTCTCTGGTCAGCCAAATCTCCTATTGAATTCAATCTTAAATTTTGTAAGTAAATATTCAATCTCTTTTAAGTTAAATCAGCGGGGTTCTCTAATTTATTTATTTTTTTACTTTAAAGCAAATTATCTATTAAAATGTGTGAGAATAATTAAAATGTTTAATTTAAAAATTATAATTTTTGATTTCGAGTATACTGTGGCTAAGTCTGTCTTCGGCGGGCTTTCCCACTTGCCAGGGGACTGCGCCCCCTGGACTCCCTAGCTCGCCTTCGGCAAGCAATTGCAAAGCTTTAAAGTTTTAAATTTCCCTCACTGACTCAACTTCCTCTTGTTTTGAACTACTACACATAGCTAGTCCACTTAAAAGGATTTAATATTATAAAAAATTAGAAACTCTAATATGTTCTTATCAGTAGCGTAACTAGGTGGGGGCGAGGGGGCGCCCCCCCCCCGCCCCAGGCGCATCGAGCTCTTGGCGCCCCTCGGAACCGGCATAGGCGCCCTACGGCCTCTAAGATATAGCCCAGCGTATGTGATTTTATCATATTCTTTCCATCGATTGTCTAAAAAAATTGATTGTTTTCTTTTAAAATTATATTACAACTTGAATTCTACTATTTTAAATGAATTTAATTCCAAAAATAATAAATAATGTATATGGAGGCTTTATAATTACAATTTTTTACTTTCTCTTACCCCTATATATATGTTAATATCAGTAGCGTATCCAGGTGGGGGCGAAGGGGGTCCTCGCCCCCCCCCCCGCCCCAGGAGCATTAAGCTGCTTTTCCCAAAATTTACGACTTTTTTTTTGAAATTTCATAATAAATCCGTTTTATATCACAAATCCGGAAAAAAATTACAAAAAAGCCCGAACGAGATTCGAATACTAAAAAAAAAAAAGGTCGAACGAAAAACGCCCCTGTTGAGCTTCGACCCCTCTGCCCTCAAAGGCTAGTTACGCCGCTGGTTCTTATATAATACCTATAATTAACTTTAATACTGTATTATTTTTTTTAAATTTTTATTTTAGTTGATATTCAAGGATATCCTTGAAAATCAATTTGCAAATCATCTTATTTTCCTCTTTCATAAAACATTTATTTCTATTTTTATATCCTTAAAATATATAAATATGATAATTATTTTGAATCGAATATAAAATATTATTTTAATGATGAAAAGTGGCCGTAGCAGCAAATGAATTAAATAAAAAGTTTTTATTAATTATTAATCGTCGACTTTTCGGTCGACAATCACGACCTTTGTCAGGAGGATTAATTGTTAAAATACAGAATGTTGAGTATTATTTTTAATTGCCATTGTCAATTATACATTATATAGACCATGGGCGTAGCCAGACATCTTGTTAGGGGGGCCAACCCCTCGTTAGGCCGAGAGGGGGGGGTTTGCAATTAATATATACATAGATTATTAATTATTTATTTAAATTAAAAAAAAAAATTAAATTAATGTAGTGGATTGGGACGTTAAAAAAAATTCCCAATGGGAAAAATATATATTTTTTTTAATTTTTAGGACAAGCCAGGGGGGGGGCAACGCCCCCCTGCCTCCCCCTGGCTACGCCCATGATATAGACAATAGTTTATAGAATCATATATGTATTACAATGAGTGACGTGCTTGTTTGGGCCTTCTTACATTCAATTAAAACGTCCTTTTAAAAATAATATTTATCATCCTGTATTTTAATAAATAATCGTCCTGATTGGCGACCGAAAAGTTGACGATTAATAATTAAATAAAAGTTTTTTATTTAATTTACCTGGCTGCTACATCGTCTACTGCAGCGTTTTTCAAACTGTGAGGCGCGCCTCCCTAGGGAGGCGCGGACTAGTCTAAGGGGAGGCGCGAATATTGGCCACCATGATCAATTTTCCAAATGATTGCTAGTTTTATAAATAAAATAATAAAATAATTTAGAAGATTCTGGGACGGAGTTTTTAATTAACATAATAAATATGAATAAAAAAAAAAATATTTTTATATAAATTTATATTTTTTTAATATTAAAAATGTTTGTTTTTGTATTACTTTATTTAAATGTGTGGGGTAGGGGGCGTCATACGATTAAATATTTTTAAGGGAGGCGTTGTATCATAAAGTTTGGAAACCACTGGCCTAAAGTAAGACTCATTCTAGAAAATTATACTATGTGTAAAACCCAAAGGCGGATCCAGGGAAGTCTCTCAGGGTTTTAATTTTTTACTGACTAGACCTGAAGCTCGCTGAAGGCAATAGCCTAGTTAATTTTTTATTTATTAGGATTGGATAAGGGGTTGAAAAATTGAAAAAAATGTTTTTTAAATTTATTTGAGCTAACTCGAAGCCAAATAAATAGAAAACATTCAAAAAATAGCGTTGATATTATTTTATTAGGGGTGATGAAGAGTTGATTATTTAAGAAAGGCCTTGGAATATTCCAAATCACTTGTTGACATTCTTTTCCAGTCTAAGATTAGAGATAAAAGGTATTTTTTTTTCTTTTTAATAAAAAGGGAATTGTTATTTTGATCTATTTTATTTCAAAACAAACAGAGAAAGACAAGTCTCGTTCAGTCGAGTTGGTGGCTGGGCGGGCAGGCGCGCCGGCTGCTGTCTTTTTTAGTTGCGTTTTAAGTGAATAAAAGTGAATAATTAATATAGTGTAACCCACCCTAACCTCTCCGTCAATCAGCACACCCTCTTGAGTGTCTTAATAAAGGTAATTATTATGCATTTTATCGTTGTAAAAATAAGAATATAGAAACAAATAATTTGACTGCGAAAAACGATTCTTTTGAATATGAAATTAAATATTTTGTATTTCACTAAGGGTAGAGGGAGAATATAAGCTGTTGAAAGGGTAAGGGGGAGTGTAGGTGTCATTGAAAAAAAAATTAGTTTTTTATTTTTTAACTTTTTTTTTTTTTTTAAACACACACTTTTTTCTCATACACACTCAACACACACACACACACACATTCACACAGTCTTTTCGGCAACTCAGGCCATATAAGAGTTTATACGATAACCGTTATTAATTAATAATATACATATTGGGGGTCCAAGCATTTCAATTTAAGCTATTTGGTATCCATTTCGGACTGCCAGGGGTGCGTACCCTCGACGAACGGTATAGTAGGTAGGCACGCTGCCAATTACACCAAGCCTGAGGGCATTTTTTCTTTTCTTAAGTCACCATTATTTACCATTATATTGTTTCTATTTGGCCTATATTTTTGTTAATCAAATTCCTTTATTATACTTTTATTCAGGGCTGGATTAAGGGTTGAAAATTAAAATAAAATAATTTCAAAATAAAATAAAAATTAATGTAATTATTTATAAATGTATTCAAATCAAATTATTTTGAGAGTAATTTCGCGGTGAAGACTCGCATTTCCTTAAGGGGGGGGGGGGGGGGGTATGAAGGCATTAACCAGGGGGTTAATGCCCCATCCCATATAATGCACAAAGATATTAATATCTTTTTAATACTTTTACTAAAAAATAAGTGCATTCCGTTTGAGTTAAAATTTATATTCAATATTTAGCAAATAGCATAGTGGGGTAGAATCATTTTAATGTCATTCTAAAATTTCTTATTACTGGGGCGGAATTAATTTTTGAAGATTTCGAAACTCTCATAAACAGATAATAATAACACTGGCTAACTTAGAAACCCATCGAATCCCTTGCAGAATTTTGTAGGGATTTTTTCATTAGGTGGAAAAGTAAGATATGATTAGTCCATTTAGATTTTTACTGGGGTGAGTTACCGCATCTTTTTGTATTATAGAACTAATCTCAATCCGGATTTGAATTTTTACTTTCTCTTACCTATATGTATAAGTTAATATACATATATATAGAGAGAAAATATTGAATTCATGTCAAAAATTCGATGTCGAGACTTTGATGGATATACACCTTTATGAGGTCCCATGTCCAAAAAAATGGTTTTCGCGACATGGTCTGTCTGTGTGACTGTTTGGGTTCAATTTAAAGCATGAAGGAATTGAGCTAGGAGGTTGACATTTTATATTTGAGTTAGGCACCCACCTAGGGCGTGAAAATAAGATTTGAGAAAAATATTTTTCTTCAGGAATGAAAATTAGAAAAAAAGAAGCCAGAATTTTTTCTTTAAAAATATATTTTAACAGCTTACATTTGGGCCTTGGTCAAAACCATCCTCGGAGCTATTAGTGGTCATGCGAGGATATCTTTGACCAAGGCCCGAATGTAAACTGTTAAAATATATTTTTAAAGAAAAAATTCTGGTTGTGTTTTCTTCTAACTTTCGTTCCTGATACAAATTCCACCAGCCATAAAATACCCTTATACCAGCGTTTTCCAAACTGTGAGGCGCGGACTAGTCTAAGGGGAGGCGCGAATATTGGCCACCAGGACCAATTTTCCAAATGATTGCTAGTTTTAATATAAATAAGAATAAATAAAAAAAAATATTTTTATATAAATTTATAATTTTTAGCATTAAAAATTTTTGTTTTTGTATTATTTTATAAAATGGGCGGAGGGGGGGGAGGCGTCATAAAATTAAATATTTTTAAGGGAGGCGTGGTAACATAAAGTTTGGAAACCACTGGTCTACAGTAAATCCATTCTAATATTTAATTTCAGGAGAAGTGACTGATGTGTAACGAGTAGTGCGGAGTCAAGAGCAAAGCAATGTCGAAAAAATATATTTCTTTTTCTTTATTTTAAGGTTTTTGTCGGCGTCATGGCCATGGTTAGACCCCGTCTATTTATTTAAGATTGATTGAGTAACAAATCTCAATTAAATTAAAGCCCGGAAATCATAATTTGCTTTAGATTACTAGTTTCAATAATACTGCCGAATTTCCTCTTAGGGTAGGAGGGCGATCGCCCCCCCGTGGCACCCCTTAATCCGCCCCTGATGTGTAATGAGTAGTGAGGAGATCAATGGGAGCCAACGCAATAAAGAACAAATATATTTCTCTTTCACTTTATTTTAAACACTTGTCGACATTTCGGCCGATATTCCAGCCCTCATCAGGACAATCAGCTGTTTGCCTCGAGATTAGAGAGGCTCCTGGCAACTCCTGACGTATTGTTTGTGCGAACATTGGTTTGATTTGATTCAATAATGAACCAGAAGTCATGACATAAGACATCAGGAGTTGCCAGGAGCCTCTCTAAGCAGAAGGCCGGAATATCGAAACGCCGACAAGTGTTTAAAATAAGGCGAAAGAGAAATATATATTTTTTTTTATTGTTTTTTGCTGCCTCGATCTCCTCACTACCCATTCTAATATTTTTTAAAATTTATAATCGCTTTTTTTTTTTCTAGTCAATGATGGCGAATATATTCAAGCTGTCCTCGATCGTAATTTGGCTGAGAATATCTCGAGAGTTCTTTATCCAAACGACAATTCTTTTGAAGGGAAAGAACTTCGTCTAAAACAAGAATATTTCATGTGTGCTGCTACTCTTCAGGTATTCATAAATTATTTTAACATTTATTACTTATGAAAATATGTGAAGTGAACTGTGGTATTTTAATAATAAATAATAGAGCAGGCAGCCAGGAAATAAGATTTTACGAAATTAAACAAAAATTTTGTAACTCCAACTGACTGGATCGTATATAAAAATGCACTTAGCATTGCTTGGTATATATGAGGGGTTCAGAGCAAAAGTGAACCAAGTCCACTTTTTACTCTTTTGAAAAAAATGAATCAAAGTCAAAGCCTTACACCCCCCCCCCCATTCGAAAACCATATAATATTATATGTAAAATATACAAAATTATTATATTACACTGGCACTACATTTAAAATATATTTTCCAGAAATCAATTATAATGAAAATAAAAATTATCCAGCAATTTTTTGTTTTGCGGAACATTTGGCGCCCCTTTGTGAGTAGCACCCGGGGCATCATGACCCCCCTTCCCCCCCCCCCCAGTGATCTCAGCAATCATTAAGAACTTAAATTATACTCAGAATAGGTGAGAAGAAGAAGAAAATTCGCAGCTAGTTATATTTCATTATTTTTATTCCCATTATGAAATATAACTAGCTGCGAATTTTCTTCTTCTTCTCACCTATCCTGATTGAACTACCAGCTATAAGCCCTACGTATCTACTTAAATTATACTTTATTTAAGTACATTTATATTTAATATTCAGATTTTTGGATTTTTAGATTTTTTTCAGATTTTTTTTTTTTTTTACTTTTGGACTTGGTCCACTTTTGCTTTGAACCACTCATATGTCAAGCATTTTTACTTTCTCTTACTCTATATATGAAACATATAGAGAGAGAAAGTATTACTTTTTATGTATGTTAATACTCACAACTGACATTTGAGTTCACACTCTCGAAAATGAACTGAGAATGGCCTTATCTAATTAAAGCCGAAACTGTCTCCACCAGTCTTGAGTTTCATTTCGAAGAGGCTTATTTCCTGGCTTCCTGCCCCATCACTTATTAAATATTTCTTATTTATACGAAAAAGCCAGGAACTCGAAATCCGGGACTTTTGAGTTTCACTTCCAATCCCCATATCATTGAACCAGTACCCGATTACCCATTAGATAGAATAGAATATGTTTTAACCCATTAACGGAGTAGGCGATCGCCTAAGGGCCCCACGCTTTTAGGGACCCCGCAACATTAGATGTATTTTTTTTTAACTCTTTTTCGGCATCTGAGTCCATTTAAAATCCGTCGATATTTGTTTAAATTGATTGGTAGCCAATTAAATTGAAATATATTTTTGTCGGGGATGCGAACCCGCGACCCCTGGTGAAAGTGGCAAGCATCGCAGGGGGGTATATATAATTATTTTCTGGAGGGGGTCAACTCATTTTTGAAGATTTATTCACCCCCCCCCCCCATTTATAAATATATTTTAAAGTCTTATTTATTTAAGGTTCAGGAAATCCCAAATGAGCAACGCAGCTAGTCGTTTTTTCAATTTTTATTTAAACTTAATTTAAATAAATATAAATAAAAATTGAAAAAACGACTAGCTGCGTTGCTCATTTGGGATTTCCTGAACCTTAAATAAATTATCAGCTACACACCTCAATTAAAATTAAAATCTAATGTTTTATTCAATGGGAAAATTTTTAAAATGTATATAAATTTTGATTTCCCCGTGGGCACATTTCGGAGGAGGGGGGGGGGGGGAGTCCTAAAACTGTTGTGTAATAAAATCATATTGGTATAATTTTTTGTTCACTGGGCCCCGAGACTTAGACTGCCCAAGGTCCTTCATCTTGATCTTGTTTAATCCGACACTGCATTGAAGCTTTAACTACACAAATCCTCTTGCAATTTTTAGACGAACCAATAAAGGTACTTGCCCTCCAAAATGACTGTTACATTTGAAAACTTTAAGAATAATTTTCAAAAAAATGACCCATTGAGTCCTTTGGAGGAATTGATAAATGTACATTTTGTTTTCAGGACATTATAAGACGCTTCAAAGCTTCAAAATTTGGCTGCCGAGAGGCTGTGAGGACTAGTCTGGATCAACTGCCCAAAAAAGTCGCTATTCAATTAAACGATACTCATCCCTCATTGGCAATTCCAGAATTGATGCGACT
Organism: Euborellia annulipes; assembly: GCA_023213315.1. Classification (NCBI taxonomy): domain Eukaryota; kingdom Metazoa; phylum Arthropoda; class Insecta; order Dermaptera; family Anisolabididae; genus Euborellia; species Euborellia annulipes. The sequence continues at coordinate 61,202 of JAKCPI010025700.1, read as the reverse complement.
TCTCATTGATATCGAAGGACTTGATTGGGATCAGGTATGAATATATTTCGAATAGTTTGTCGTATTAATTAGCTCGTTTCTAAATTGGTAAGCCTATTTCAAAATGATCTATTGGCTTAAAAAAAAATCTGGTGTGACTGGCGTACAGCACACAACTTTCTCTTACCTTCGGTAATCGAAAGTTGTGTTCTGTGCTTGTCACACCGGATTTTTTGTGTCGACATGTATTTAGTTCCCGACAGTACGGAACATTTAAATTCAGATGTAAAATTTATAAGTATGGGAAAATATTTATATTTTGTTACCATGGCAACCATTTCTCCTATCTTTCCTATGGAGTTCAAGAGTAAAGTGGTCTTCAGAAGATTTCAATAGCAAAATGAGAATATACATTTTAAAGAGCATCTAAAAAATAATTGATTTTTGAATTTAAAAAAAAATCGTTGGAGCAAATTTTGAGAAAATCGAAAAAAACTGAAAAAGTACATCAGTAAAGTACTAGTACTCTTTGGCCGATTTTGATTAAAAGCTTATTTTTCCGGTCCCGGGTGGTGTTTAACTTAAATATAAAATTTCAACCTCGTAGCTCAATTCCTTCATGCTTAAAATTGAACACACACCACACACCCACAGACAGACCATGTCGCGAAAACCACTTTTTTGGATTCAGGGGACCTCAAAACGTGAAGATCCATCAAAATCTCGACATCGAATTTTTGACATGAATCCAATACTTTCTCTATATATATATATTACATATATACATAGGTAAGAGAAAGTAAAAAAATAAGCCTACTGTATGGGCCTTGCTTATATGCGCCTGGTTATATAGCATAAAACTTATATCATGTTTTCAATAAAATGCTCCTTCTTTTAAATCGAATAATAAAATCGTCTCCATATTTCGTTAACAATAAATAAAATAATATTCATTTCACAGGCTTGGAAAATTACTCGTGAAGTGTGTGCTTATACAAACCACACTGTATTACCAGAAGCTCTGGAAACTTGGCCGACCTCAATGCTTGAGTCCATTTTGCCTCGACATATGCAGATTATCTATCATATTAATTATCTCCATTTGCAGGTAATTATAATTTTAGTTAATTGTGAAAGTTAAATGTTAGATTATTAAAATTAAATAATTTCACTTTACAGGAGGTTGGACGTCTCTTTCCGGGTGATTTTGATCGATTACGTAAAATGTCTCTAATCGAAGAAGATGGAGTTAAACGAGTCAATATGGCGAGATTATGTATCGTCGGTTCACACGCCGTAAACGGGGTGGCCAGAATTCATTCCGACATTATTAAGAATGACATGTGAGTAAAATATAAAAGGAATATTTTTTTTTTTTAATTTACTTTAAAAATACTCCGAAATTTAGACAGAAATGACCCAGTTTTTTTTTCTGGGCGATTTAATGCCATCGGGGCACAGGGTTTATAGTTAGAAAATTTTTTCGGAAGGGGCGGGGGGTTTGGACATTCCCGGCGATTATCCCTCCTCATCTTAATGAATAAAGAATTAGAGTGAATTTTTGTGAATTTTTTAGCATGATTTTAGGGGTTACTACTACCCTTTAAAGTTTTGGCTTATTCAAATACATTGAGGGGAAATAAATAACATCATTAAAAAAAAAGAAATATAACCAAATAACTTGTAAAAATTTCATTAATTTGAATCTTAAAATGAATTAAACATGCCGAAACGACCCGAAAAAAAATTTTTATTAGGGACCTGGTTGCCTCATCGTTCGTCAACTGTAATCTACTTGTTACAGCCCACTTATATTAAATTGTAAAGAATATTTTTTATTATTTCTAATATCGTTTGTAATTTATATATGGACCGTTTATTTTGAAAGTGGTGTAAGTCCATTTTCTATTGTTTCGAGAAAATGAAAGGTTAACATATCTGTTTATTAAAAAATCTATTTACCGACCAATTTTCAATTGTACAAAACATGGGAATTTTTTAAGAAATTTACCACTAGCTATTTATACATAGAAAATTTACATTAATTTAATCATAAATTATGTGATGTCTCATTTTTTCAAAAAAATGGACTTACACCACTTTCAAAATAAACGGTCCATATAGTCCTTGAACTCATTTTTTAATACCCCATGCACAAAAATATTTTTTAAATACCGGATATACCTCAGCCCCCGAGGGGCGCGGGCCATCCTCTAAAAATCAAATTTTTATATAATATCGAAATTTTTTTCCTATCTATATAGATTTGAAAAATTTGGGAGGGGGAAGGCCGGGCCTCCTTGGCACACCCTTATATACCCCCTGTTGGCTGTATACCCGTATATATGTATATTTAATTAAATATTTCGGGGGGGGGGGGGGGAGGGGGGCTCCCCCCTTATATACGCCTCTGAAGGCTACCTGAAAGATCCTATAAATAATTAAATGAATTTAAATAAATTCCTTTTATCTGATTTTAGATTTAAAGATTTTTATGAAGTGACCCCTGAAAAATTCCAAAATAAAACAAATGGCATAACACCAAGACGTTGGCTCCTTCTTTGTAATCCATCTCTGTCAGATTTAATTTGTGAGGTAAATATAATTTATTTATTAATATTATTTACTATTTTTAATTAGTTTTTTTTAAAGTTAATAATAAAAAAAAAAATGTAAATATTTGTTTTAGTTAAATTTGAATAAAGTTTTAAAATTTATTTTCATATATATCATGTTTACATTGAAAAAAAATTAAATTATTTATAAATGCGAAATGTAAATTTTTTTGGTTTGGCCTGTAGTTTTTTAAAAATCTTTTGACATAAATATTTTTTATAGCTGAATATATAAATATTTACATTTACATTTTTCTTTTCAAAAGAGTTAATATTTTTGATTTTCCATTTAATAGAAAATCGGAGAGGGTTGGGTTGTACACCTCGAGCAATTGTCGGAATTGAAAAAATTTGCCGACGATTCACTCTTCCAAAGAGCAGTTCTCAAGGTGAAACAAGAAAATAAATTACGTCTTGTTCAATATCTTCAAAAAGAATATAAAATTACTATAAATCCTGCTTCTATGTTTGATATCCAAGTAAGCACTTTATTTTTTATACATTATTTTCATTAGTAATCTACCTTTTAACTTCACAATTGGTCATTTGAATACTTTGGAATTAAAAAAAAATGTATTATATTTCTTATTATTTAAAAATTATCTATTTTTTTAGGTGAAACGGATACATGAATATAAACGGCAACTTCTCAACTGTTTACATATTATCACCCTGTATAATAGGATTAAACGTAATCCAAAAGGACATTTTACTCCCAGGACAATCATGATTGGAGGAAAAGTAAAAATATATATATATTATTAATACCAAATTAACTAGTTTAATTTTTAGAGAAATTCTAAAATACCAGGCCTATAAGGCCAGTTTTTTTCGGAGTCGGAGGGGGCGGACTAACAAATTTTTAAAAAATGGGGATATTTTAATTTTGTTTAATGACATTCATTTAAAGAGTGAAAAACCTTGGGGTAATGTTTCATTAATGTACAGAGTTCAAATTATACACATATAAATTGCTATTCTCTAAACAATGTTATAACAGCGACGTTAACATGCACTCCCTAGACATGACATTAAATTTTAACACTATTGACTAAATGTTAACGCTTAGGCGGTAAAGGTTTTGCTAAGCTGAGGCAAGGAAGTATTAAAATGAATTAACGCTGTTTATAGATGTTAAAAGTTAACGTTTTTGCTTAGAGAATAGACCTGATAAAAGTAAAACGTAAAATCTGGTACAGATGATTTTAATAATTGACTCACCAGGACTGTAGAATATTTAGTTGAAGGAGTAAGGTCAATTCAGTCCGATTGATTCGAGAATGAAATTGCAATATATTATTTTTAAAAATAATTATATTTATTCTCCAAACGTTGTTGTATAAAACCTCTAGAGGTAGAAACCCTAGAGGTCTGAGGTTTTATACAACAACGTTTGGAGAATAAATATAATTATTTTTAAAAATAATATATTGCAATTTCATTCCGAACCTTCGGACTGAATTGACCTTTACTCCTTCAACCAGATGATTTTATTTTACCTTTTCAAATTTAAAATTATTTCAATACTTAAGGCTAAAGCTATCAGGAGGGGACTTAATTGTGGCGCTCACTGTACTTTTTTAGAGTGTTAAAACTAAAAATCGAAAAAAAAAAAAAAAAATATTTAATAAAAATTGGAGAATTTATTATTTAACATTTACTTAATAAAAAATTGATCCAAATTTAAAAATAAATTAAGATTATCAAATTCTAATAATATTTGATTTGTTGATTTCAGGCCGCCCCTGGATATTATATCGCTAAGCAAATCATTAAATTGATTTGTGCTGTAGCACGAGTCGTCAATTCCGATCCAGTTGTAGGAGATAAATTGAAAGTAATTTATTTGGAGAATTATCGCGTAACTTTAGCTGAACGAATTATGCCTGCTGCTGATTTAAGCGAACAAATCTCAACAGCTGGCACAGAGGCATCAGGAACAGGCAACATGAAATTCATGGTAAATTTTCATTTAAGTTCCTTATTAAAGTGGCGTATATATTTCTGAAAGGGTGAATACTTAATTAATTTAGGATGTAAGATATGTTGATTATCAGTCAAGATTAAAAATACTTTTTTTTCTAGCTTAATGGTGCTCTTACAATTGGTACTCTGGATGGTGCTAACGTTGAAATGGCTGAAGAAATGGGACGTGAAAATATCTTTATATTCGGAATGACAGTCGATGAGGTCGAAGAACTCAAACGCAAAGGGTAAATCAAACAATAAATAATAATAATTCTCATTAGGGGTCGTCTACATATTACGTAACTAGTTAGGGGGGGGAGGGGTCTCGACAAAACGTTACTAATTGTGACATGGGCAGTGACGGCGCTAGCTTATTCTCAGTGGGGGGGGGGGCAGGAGAGGGGCAAACTTATTACCAGGGGGGGCAGTCAATAAATATATAAGCTACATCAACAGAGAAACAAAACGGTATGACTCGTGGCACCGTTTTTTTTTGACCTTAGGAACCGATAGAAGTTTCGGATTCGGCCAAATTTCAGCCGAAACTTGGCCCTGCCAGAAACCTGACTTTGAAAAGATGGGAAGATGCTCGTATACTAAAAAAAAAACGTCGAGTGAAATTCGCACTTAAAAAAAATATGGGGATTGACTTCCCCGAGACTTTCTCGTATATTCTTTTGGAATTACGTCTGGGTGTGTGTGTGAACACGATTGCTTAAAAACCAAAGCAGCTAGATCGATGAAATTTGGTATATGCTCCTTACACTAAAATTGTAGATTTCTATCAACTTTTGGAGTTTTTTTTGTTTCACAAATTCATTTGTTTATATTTACCCTTTTTTTTTAATGACACCTGTATGATTTTGTTTTGATTTTTTATCAAAATTAACGAATATTTTCTATTTCTTCTGTGGTTATTTCAAAAACTATTCAGTTTTCGTAAAAATGTCAAAGAATAAAAACTTTTTAAAATAGAGTATTTTATCATAATATAACAAAAAAATTGAAAATTTCAAAATTTTTGAAAAAACTTTTTAAGTAAAGTACTACTTCCAAGTGACGTATTTACTCCAAAAGTTGATAGAAATCTACAATTTTAGTGTAAGGAGCATATACCAAATTTCATCGATCTAGCTGCTTTGGTTTTTAAGCAATCGTGTTCACACACACACACACAGACATAATGCCAATAATGGTTTTTTTGGACTCAGGGAGGTCTAAAACGTGGAGAAACATCAAAATCTTGAAGTCGAATTTTTTTACGATTACATAACTTTCTCTATACGAGAAAGTAAAAAGGTCAAATGATTTTCGCAAGAGGGAAAAATGGAAATTTTACTAAAAAAAAAAGTTGAATTTTGTATAGGAAATTTTAAAAAAAAGTTTAAAACAATTTTCGATTTCGGTTACGGTTTCGGTCGAAACTAAAATTGAAGCCAAAATTCGGTTTCGGCTGAAAATCTTGTTTCTCAAAATCAGTATCAATTTCTTCTGAATCACTTGAGCTTGATTCATAGCTGGTGGATTTACACTTGTACCCGAAGAAGAAATTTTTTTTTAGATTGGGGCTCAATAAAGTTTTTTTTTTTTTTAATTTAGGTCTTTTTCGGCATCGAAGGCCATTTAGACCCCTCTATTTATTTCAATTCGATTGGTAAAGTTATCGGATATTTTTTTCTTTTCGATGACATTATAATGGCACAAAAGAAAGATATTTACTCGACAAAAACTTGAGAGTAACTAAATTTATTTATTAAAATAAAGAATTAAAAAAAATAATCTTTCTTTTTTTCATTGTAATAAAAAAGCTTAAAAAATTACATTTTTTTTTAAGGAAAAAATGAATAATTTTAGAAATTTTTTCAATCTGGTTTTCGAGCTGACTGGGGGGGCATCCAGGGGGGCAGAGGTCCTTGCCGGGGGGCGAATGCCCCCTAGCCCCCCGTAGCGCCGTCACTGGACATGGGGGACCCGGGGGTTTCTCTAAGTGTGACATAACAATTCAAAGTTGAATTTATAAAAATTTTTGAAAAAAAAAAAAAAATTTCGAATGATTTTCACAAAAGGGAAAAATACAGTGATTAAAAATTTACTAAAAAAAAGGTAAAATTAAATGAATTTTGTATAAGAAATTTTATTAGGGGAGGGGTAGTTCTATGTTGTAACATAATATTTGATTTGTACAAGGGCGGTCCTAGCCTTACATTTTGGGGGGGGTCACTGTTTTTATTTTTTTTTTTTTTTATAGTAGAAATAAATGTGCCTGGACCCCAATAAATATATATTAATCAAATATGAGTATCGTTTAAGTCTTAAATGGCCTAAGTTGCCGAAAAGATTGTGTGAATGGGAGAGTGAGTGGGAAAAAAGTGTATGTTAAAAAAAAAGAAGATTTTGGGGGGGGGGTCACGACCCCTTGACCCCCCCTCTGGGACCGCCCTTGAGTAAGAGAAAGTAATATAAAAAAAGAAAAACTAACTTATTGAAAATATTATGAAAGGGATTAGCATAATCATAATAGACTTGAAATTAAGAAAAATAAATGGCTAGATATAGTAAAATAATTTATAAATACAAACTCAATATAATATCAAACTGGTTGGCGAATGGGAAAAGACAGAACATTAAATACTACACAAATAAATGCAAGCATTGCAAGCATTGTGACGTCATCGTCAAAAGATGGCTCCAATAGTAAAATAACCTTTTAAATTATATTAAAAAAATTTCAAACAAAAAATTGAAAGCATTTATCAATTTTTTACAAAACTAACTTTGTAGAGAATATATGGCGTTTCAAAATAAGAATTTTATTTTTTTACAATATTCAATAATAAATTTTTACTTTCATTTATTTATAATATAAACATGAGGGAGTGAAATTTTCAGAAGGTCAATATATATAGCTCTGAATGAATTTTTTCAAATCAAGGGAGGAGACTGTGCTCCTTGAGTATGATGATTTGCTTGACTCGAGTTAAGCAAATTGCTTATTCACGCACTACCCTCTCCATCGCTCTACCCGTTGTGGTAGGAAGATTTTTGCGTCAATTGACGATGGGGACTCTGTCCCCATACCCAAGCCAAGGGTGAGCAGAGTAATTCCCCTGGCCAAAGGATCCCCTCTGCTCACACCTAATGGTTAGCTCGCAAGTATCACTGGATAGCTATGTCCCCGTGCATATGCCGTCACAGTCTGAAAACGCAGGCTAGCCCCTTGGTAAATAAGAGGGGTGTGGGCGAGTACGCGTTTATCCTACTCCGACTCACATTCCCGGGGCTTGATTTTGATCCGATGCCCCACAGCCTTGGAGTGACGGGACTCGGTCCCTGGACCCAAGACTGTGAGGAGGGGACCGCGGTCTCCACCCACGGGCCTCCAGCCTGTTTTAATACTCACACAGCGACACTGGCGCATATCCTATGCCCATCCGAGTAGTGAAGGACTCGTTAATTTATCATTGACACATTAATAATTTTACTATAGAAAAAATCGATAAATAGCAAAAAAAAAGGGTGTTTGCTTCTATGTGACTAACTGTGACATGTGGGGGAGGGGACTAGAAAATCATCAAAAAAAGCGTTAGGTAATCTGTGGACGACCCCTTATTAATTTTAAAATTTTCTACTTTTCTTATAGATATGACGCACGAGAATATTATGAAAAGAATCCGGAATTGAAAGAATGCTTGGACCAAATTCAGAATGGTTTCTTCAGTAGTTCTAACCCTGATGAGTTCCGCGATATAGCCAACGTTCTTCTTCATCACGATCGTTTCTATTTACTAGCTGATTATGAAGCTTACATCGCGTGCCAAGATGAAGTGTCAGCTGTTTATGAGGTTCGTTTTTCAAATTTTATTATTCTTTTTTTAATGATTGATTGATTGACACAATTATTTAAAAGCTTACAATTAGAAGTTTTTCGCTGGATCACATGTATAAAGAAAGGACCGGAGAATAAAAGTCAGCATTTGATGGACTTCTCTCATACACATTGTATGACACGGGTCCTCCACCAAATCATTTTTTTGTACTGATGATGACCAGCCGTGATACCGTTCGAAATATCTACCAATTAAAGATGAGATAATGCTGACTTATTCTCCGGTCCTGACTTTATTTAAAAGCTTTTAAATTCAAAAATCTCCCTCTGTTCCTTAAAGAAAAAATTTAACAAAATACATTTTTACAAAAAGAATTTATAGCTGAGATGTTATATTAATAAGAAGGTAGAAATGAGAGATCCAGCTAAGGTTATTTCTTTATTCATTTAATTCACACAGCTGACGTTTCGGCTCCGTATTTGAACCATCCTCAAAGCTGGCGAAAAGTCATGAAAGTGTAAGTGGAACAATGTATAAAACATTGTTGATGAACCACTCTTATATAATAAATATATATGATTATTTCATTGTTTTTATAAAAGAAAATGAAAATCTTTATTGGAAATTTTCTAGATTTGAACCATGAAAGTTTCCATTAAAAAATATTTAATATTTTTTTAAAAACAAGTAGAAAACGCATGGGTGGGACTTAATATTGTCCCTCAATGAATGATGATTTATTTAACGGAACCGTCAGCTGTGTGAGTTAAATGAATAAAGAAATAACCTTAGCTGGATCTCTCATTTCTACCTTCTTATTAAAATAAAATTCTGTAAATTAAAATTAACAAACTTTCGTCTCGGCCTATTTTTTAAATAAGAAATTATATACCTATATCACCTTCGGATCCGTGAAGAAAATTCATAAAAAAATTTAATATTTATTAATTCAAATAGCCGACAAAAGTTAGGGTGCCGCCGGGAGTCAAGCCGATTTGTGCTCAGTATGCCTTACCACTGGACCACAGCACGGCATTCGGTTATTTGAATTCACTCAGACTGCTATTTTAATCATCAGGAGAAATGGACCCAAATCGGAAGCCACAAATTTCTCCTTTAACACTGCGCAGTCTAGATGGAAAAATTGAGAAGACCTCTTTAATAAATAAGAAATTATAAATATCAGGTATAGCCGACAGGGCCGGAACTACGAGATTTTTTAGGGGGGGGGGGGCAAGATTTAATTTGCCGCCCCCTCAAATTTTCTATACACAATTCATATCATTTTACCTATTTTTTTAGTAAATCTTTCTTTAATTGCTGCCCCCTGATATCTGCCGCCCGGGGCACATGCACCCACTGCCCCCCCCCCCCTAGATCCGGCCCTGATAGCCGACAAAAGATAGGGTATGCGGGAGAGGGAGGGCTTATTTTTTATTAACATCCTGTTGACGTTTCCGAGAATAAGCGTTACGTCAAAACAAATCCGCTTAGCACTTATAATCCAATCTAATCTAATAAACCCAGAATTATTTTGTTTTTGAATAACGTTAAGTGAAGTCAAGACCTTTATATCAAAAAAGCAGGCAAAATAAGTACGCGAGAACAGAGTAATGAGCTTCTCTTAAGGACAAAGAAGCAGGACATAAGGAATCTTGGCTTGAAACGTTATAGTGGGGCCTTCCCAATTTTAGAGTGGATATTTTTGGATTATCCTGAATGACAAGAGTATATTTAACTTTTTTCCTATATCATTTAAAAACATATAACAGAATCTTTATTAATTCAACCACCCGAAAAAGGTAGGTATCCCCTATTTGAATTAATAAATATTATTATTCAGTTATGTTTTACATATTTACTTCATTTGCCAACACATGTTATATGTAATCTTTTATTTATGTATCATTTTTTAGGACCAAACCAAATGGACAGAGATGGCAATTAATAATATCGCATCGAGTGGCAAATTTTCATCAGATCGTACAATTTGTGAATATGCTCGCGAAATTTGGGATGTTGAACCAAGTTGGGAAAAATTGCCAGCGCCTCATGAACCACGCGAAGAAGTGACTCCAAATAACAAATAGACTTTTTGCAAGCCTTCAATTTTAAATAAAAAACAAACTTGAAAAAAAACAAAAAAAAAAAAATACTCAAATAGAAAATTATTTATATATTTTTTAATATATATACATATTCTTTAATAGAGTTTTATTATTAAATATAAAGAATTATTTTTTTATAATAGAAGAAGAGGAAAATGAGAATTTCACATTTACCTCGATATATGTTTTTTATATAATATATTGTGAATGTAATATTTTAAAACATTTCTTTAAATAAATAATTATTATAATAAACTTAAAGTCATATTGTATTTTAGGTCACAACACATCCAAAAGTTTGTAATATTGAAATTAAGGAAGACTATTTAAAAATATACTATATATATATAAATGATGAAATGGGAAAATGTATGTATATGTTCTATAGAAAACCACAATTTTCAACGAATTTATTTGAAATTAAGTACACATAAAATACATGGACCAGGGAGTAACGTAGTAATAATTTGAATCTGTTAAATATTTTGGAAAATTAATTATAATCAAATTTCTTCAAAATGGGAGCTCAAAATCGACAAGTTGACTTGGAAATTATAGAGCGTCCTTTGTGCTCTGAGAATCAGCTTTCCAGGGATACGACATGGGGCTGTGGGAGGAGCTACACAGCAGGTGAAAAAAAGAAGAGAGTACGCATACGACTGACCCTTTAAACAGTCATAAATAGAACCTTTTGTGCTGTGGCCAGTCGGTACCTTCGCTTCAACTCAAGATCCTTCCATTGCAACAAGAAATATCCCAAATTGACAATAAACTTGCTGGCCGGAGGCAAAGGCGGGCTTTGCGACTAGTTATAAATAAAATATGAATTAAATATCATTCAATATATAGTGGAACAGTTTCCAATCGGATATATAAAATTACTACACATGAACAGGCCTCCAAAAGAATCCTCTTAAAAAAAATTATCTTAATTCTTTATTCAAGAGAATTAACGAATCACAGAGAAGGAAGAATACAAGTGGAAAATCAACACAATCATAATTAAAATCATATTACAATAACATCAACAGAATCTATCAATTTACTCTACTCTTTTATATATTCAAATATTTATAACATATATAATGCAAAATTTAATATTTTATTTTTTAACTTTTTCAATCAACTGATGGCAATGCAGTCTCATTGCTTTTATATCCTCTAAACACAAATTTCTACTAAATTTTGAAATAATTACAATTGTTTTGACGCATTGTATTTCTAAGACTGCCGGATTAGTGTTTGTTCTCAAATATTAATATGTAACAATATTAAAGGAAGATAAACGATATAATTTATTTTTTATTTATTTGGAAAAAATTTAAGAAGTGGCTATCAACTCGCTGGATTAGCCAGTATGCCGGAGTATCGAAGACCGGATTAGCAAGACTCTAATGTAATAATAAATATGATAAAAACATTTTTGCTGAAAGGATTGACGAAATAAAACCAGCCATGAAGGTCAGCCTTACATCATTTATTTTATATATAATATATTGTATATTTTATATAGATAGTACCTTTGAACTATCATCTGTGCACTAGCACTGTGTCTCATGAGGGAGGGTAGGATTAGAACATTTTTTGAGAAGTACAGTGAACACAGTATTGTCCTCGATCATTTTTTTTTATAAGTTCGTTAAGTCTATTGCTAATCTTTATAAACTGACTTTGTCATTGCCCAATATGATTTTTTCGTTCAGATAGGTGAGAGGCCAGATTTATTTATATTAATTGTCTGAAGAGTGGCGGATTAATGTAATTTCGTCGGGAGGGGCTGTTTTTATTTTTATTTTTTATATTTAATATCTTTTTTGACATCTATGGCCATTTAAACCCCGTCCGTTTTTATTTAAATGAATTTAAATAAATTTTTATCGCATGGGACGGGATGCAAACCCTGTGGGGACGCTTGGTTGGAAGATTCAATTTACAACGAAGGCCTGACTGGGGGTGAAAATTTTTTAAATAATACCTTAAATGCTAGCTAGTGATTTGAGACTTAAAATTGATGGTTTAAATTAAATGTATAAATATATTTTACACAAGAAATCTTAATCTCTTTAGATAACTAGTTTTTAAACTTTTTCAATTTTTTCTCGGAGGGGGCGGTCCTCCCCTTTAATCCGTCCCTGTGTCTGAGATAGATTCATTTAGAAGCAAAGCTCGCCTAAGGCGGGCCCGATGTAGCCTTTCTGACCAGGCGGGCGGCGTAGAAAGTTTCTATGTAATTTTACTTTTTCCTAAAATCACTTACTTAAATCAGAATTTATTTATTGAAAGAAAGCTATTGAGAAATAAAAAAAAAAAAAAATCAATAATTTTATAAAATTTGGTCTAAGTTCCAAAACTGATATTGTCTCAGAATAACTTTTCTATTTTGAAAATAATTTGCGAGCATTCCCAATTAAACTTGAATTTAAATAATTTTTTCTGTTAATTTTATTTATTTCATTTGTGATCGAGTTGGAATAGCATTTTATTATTATTATGAAATTAATTTTAATTTAATATTCCATATGAAAAAAAAATTAATTATTTTGAAAAAAGAAACGCAATTAATAATTTAACAGTTGGCCGCTAGATAGCAGGATTGTAGTTTCATAATTTATAAAATTGTTTTTAAATAAAATTTAGATGTTACAGGCAATTTATAAATCATTTTCTTAAGATAATTTTAATTTTTTAGATAGTTTGATAAAATAACAAAATAAAAAATGGACTAGCAGTCTTCTGTTGTCACCTCACATGTATCAAATGGCTCCAGACATGCATGCAATGGATTTGACTTTTGACAGATGCTAGCAGACAAATTGCAATTTTTCAGGTATTTATCTAATCGTTTTCCAATTTCTACTTATTTATTGAAATTATATTATTTAAATTTATGGAATTTATATAAATGCCTACTAGAAACATTTTGAAAATAAATTAATTTGATATTTAAAATATCTCCTAACCTTTTTTCATTCTCTTAAACATTTTATATTTTCCCTTCTCTTGTAATTTCATTTTTAAATTTTAAAAATTATCATTCATATTTACATTTTTATATCTATCTATTAATATGATCCTTCAGATCTGATAAAATATTTTAGATCGGCATTCAATCAAAATTAAAATTTTTTTTCTTTAATTGATAATTAATTATCATTTCTTTTTTTAGGTAACTTTTTTGGATTTATCAGTTTTATAAGAAGCCTTCTACTTTATTTGCTATTTGATTATCGCCAGGTGAGTCAATTAATGTATTTATATTTGGAAATCATTAATTTTTTTAAATTTTTTCACAAGATTTATATATGTGCCGGTATATAAATATATTTAAAAAACGTTATAATTGCTCGTTTTAGTTTACTATATATTTGAATATTTTTAATTTGAATTTGTCAACCAAGACATGGGTCATAATATTAAGAAAATTATTTTTATATATACATTACATTCCGCCTAGCTGTCATCATTTTGGTTAATCTCATATTTATTATAATTTAGATTTAAATAAATTAATTTAATTGTGATCAATCGCGATGAAGAGGATGGGCTCTTGTTAAACATTTTACTTTCTCTTACCTATATATGTTAATATAAGGAAAGAAAATATTGAATTCATGTTAAAAATTCTATATCGAGATTTTGATTGATATATTGATGCAAATTTTGAGGTCCCTGAGTCCAAAAATGTGGGTCCCGCAAATGTGTCTGTCTGTCTGTGTGAGCGTGTGTTTGTGTTCAATTTAAAGCATGAAGGAATTGAGCTACGAGGTTGAAATTTTATTTATTTTGATATATTTATTTTACTGAGACACAGGTAGGGAGATTTTTTCATCAATTGACGATGGGGACTCTGTCCCCATACCCAAGCCAAGGGTGAGCAGAGTAATTCCCCTGGCCACAGGATCCCCTCTGCTCACACCTAATGGTTAGCTCGCAAGTATCACTGGATAGCTATGTCCCCGTGCATATGCCGTCACAGTCTGAAAACGCAGGCTAGCCCCTTGGTAAATCATGAGGGGTGTGGGCTAGTACGCGTTTATCCTACTCCGACTCACATTCCCGGGGCTTGATTTTGATCCGATGCCCCACAGCCTTGGAGTGACGGGACTCGAGTTCCTGGACCCAAGACTGTGAGGAGGGGACCGCGGTCTCCACCCACGGGCCTCAAGCCTGTTTTAATACTCTCACAGCCACACTGGCAAATCCCTATGCCCATCCGAGTAGTGAAGGACCCCTCAAATGAATGAATCCTTAATTTATCATTGAAACATGAATAATTTTAAAATAGAAAAAATCGAAATAGCAAATATACATAGTAGGATGGTCCAAGAAACTTTGCCAATTGTCTAGAAAATGAAAATACCAAAGTTTTAGCTAAATTGAATAATATTTACTCGATTATGGTCCCAAAGTATCGATACTTACTCGGTACATTTTCGAAGCGGAAGACTCAATCAAACCATATATTTTGTAGGACAAATATTTTTTTTTATTTAATGTTAATAATTTTCTTAAGATTTAATTTTTTTTTTTTTTTAAAGTGAAACTTTTTATTTTACAGGTCAAACATTTTTTTCTCATCATCTTTTGTAAATTCTAAATTACTCATTACTTCGACTTGAGTCAATTATTTAGAAGAAGTAAACAAAAAGGAAAAAATAGAACATTTTCTCGATCATCTGGGAAAGAAATACAAAAAATAAAAAGCATTGAAAAATTAGCTTGATCTTTATAATTTTGTGAAGTAAGTATATAGAAGCAGATATAGTTTATTTACTCTCTTTATTATTCTCGTTTTTTTGATATTTGAAAATATTGAATTATAGCATGCATCCCTGCAATTGATAAATAATTATTATATTTTCTCGGAGAATTCAATGCAAGTAAGACAACACAAGGTTTTTTGTTTCAATAATTTATTTAACATTTGATTCGTATTTCAACACAAGATGTGTAGTGAATTACATAACTCAGAAGTGAATTACATACATATGTAATTCACTTCTGAGGATGACACATCTTATCACGTTTAAAGTTAAACTTATCAAGTGTTAAATAAATTATTGAAACAAAAAAACCTTGTGTTGTCTTACTTGCATCTAATTCTCCGATTAAATCATAATGTTTCAACTAGAGCGAACGGTTACCAGTTTAAAATTAATTATATTTTCTATTCAATTTACATATATACACCCCGTTTCATAACTATAGGTACAGTGAGGAACAATATTAAGTCCCACCCATGTGTTTTCTACTTGTGATTATTTCATTGTTTTTTAAAAAAATAATATATATTTTTTAATGAAAACTTTCATGGATCAAACCTAGGAAATTTCCAATGAAGATTTTCATTTTCTTTTATAAAAACAATTAAATAATCTCAAGCAGAAAACGCATTGGTGGGACTTAACTTTGGCGCTCACTGTACACTGTTTTTTTCGTTTAAAACTTGTTTAGTTTAGTTTTAGGTTTAAATGCCTTCGACACAATATGTTTTGGCCACCACATACTGTTTAATTTACACAAGATAATCACTCATATCTTCGAAGTCTGTCCTTTCGAGCAGAGAGCATGATAATACCAGGTGGTTAAGTCCAGGTGACGGCTGGATCCAATTCATACGTCGTCCTCGACGACTCCAATTCTCCTCAAATGACAGGAAAACACCATCCCGAGTCTCAACCGAGTTATAGTAGAATAAAACTCTACTGGCCTTTATATTGTTGAACCATGACTGTGAGCCTCCCAGGGTTTATTAAATAATAATCCTCCCTCTCTCTCTGGAGGAAGAATTCCAAATTCCTCCACTTGTTAATAAATATATTTCTCACAACACACCAAATCCTCCGTGACATGAATGTGGGTATACTCTGAAGAAGATATTGCTTCATTCACAACATCCTGCTTCACTACCAAAATTCCTAGTGACTTCTAACCCAAAAATTTAATTATTTGTTCATCAAACGACCCTCAAATTTCCCTTTATCTCCAAATATTGTTTCTGCCAAACAAGTCTAGTTTAAAACTTAATAATTTCAAAATTAAACTTTTATTTCTGTTTTTAAAATAAAATATAAATAAAATAAAAGTTATTAATTATTTAAATTATTAATAAAAACTATTATTATTAAATTAAATCAAATAATATCAATACTCAGGTGTTTCATAACTATAGGTACATCATGCAAAAATCGCTTATATTCTCAGAAAATTCATTTTTTGAATTTGTAATTGTCTCGCAATTTATTCTTTAATTATTACTTATTTATAATGTCTCGTGGTACGAAACTCAATGATGAAAAAAAGAATATTTTTGAAAGGATTAAGGGCTAAATAAAACAATCATTTAATAAAATAATCTTTATTGAATATTTAAAATATGATGATACAAGAAGATAAAAAAATAATAATAATGAATAAATATTTCTTTGTTTGTTTCAGAAGTGAGGCCTTAGAGAAAAAACATCCATGTTCGTCTTCAACATTATCAAAGAAACAGCCGCAAATGGCAAATCAAGTCTTTTAGTTGTAGTCAGGTCGACCAAGGGGACGGTCAATTGAACTCATCTCTCTGCAAAGTGTTTCTCTTCTATTTCGATTAGTGAGAATAAAACGCCACACACACCTCATCTCTCTCCAATTAAAAGGTATTTTTATTAATTTGCATATTCCATTTCCAGAAAGGGTTAACATTTTATTTTTATTAGAAAAAATAAAAGTACGTGCAGCTATGTTTATTTCTTTATTAAAGAATCCACAGCGACGTTTCGGTCGACTATGCGACCATCTTCATGGCTATAATCGAGTTTATAAAAAACAAAATTTCAAGACATAATTTTATAATAATTAAATAATAATAAAAAACATAATATTAATTATAGTGGAGAATTGGAGATATCAGCCAATTGGGATTGTCTAGGTTAATAAAACTCCCATGATTAGACGTTTCGGCCTCAATTTATTTGGCTGATATCTCCAATTCTCCACTATAATCACATCACAGCCACAACTTCAAAAGCAACATAATAATAATAATAATTTTATTTATATATCCTCTTAATGTTATGTTTTTTATTAACTCCATTAGAGCCATGAAGATGGTCGCATAGTCGACCAAAACGTTGCTGTGAGTTCTTTAATAAAAAAATAAACATAGCTGCTTGGCCTTTTATTTTTTCCACTTGTGATTATTTCATTGTTTTTAAATAAAATATATATTTTTTAGTTCAGGAGATGAAAGAACAACATTAAATCAAATGTAGAGAAAGTTTTTTCTTTTTGGAGGTTATTCAGCAATAATTAATACAGGAAGACTTCATTTTTTAAATTTGAAAATTTTAATGGGAATAAGAACTAGTGTGCGCATTTATCCTGGTTTCGGTCACAAAGTACCATCGTCAGGCCTGTGAAAAATAACATCAAAATGTCAAACAGGATATTAATCTTAAGTAGAATATACATGAATAGATCTATTTCTAATAAAAATTCACATTTTTTATATTATCCCCCCCCCGGGAATCTTAAAAAACAAAATATTTATCAAATCAACATAAATTTTCGATCGCCGTATTTACGTATATTATGCCAAACAACTGGTCTTATTCCCATTAAAATTTAAAAATTTAAAAAAATGAAGTCTTTATTAATTATTGCCAAATAACCTGCCAAAAGAAAATACTTTCTCAACATTTGATTATATATTTTTTAATGTAAACTCTCATGGTTCAATCCTAAAAAATTTCCAATAAAGATTTTCATTTTCTTTTATAAAAACAATGAAATAATCACAGGTAGAAAACGCATGGGTGGGACTTAATTGTGGCGCTTACTGTATTACACAAACAAAATGTGCTGGAATGTAATTTAATAAATGATAATTTCAATTTTTTTTTTTATTTTATATTATTAGTCATCTAACATATAAAAAAAAAAAAATATTTTATTATCTGTTGTTTTAGATTTTCGCTGCCTACCTCTTTTAAAATGACTCCGCTTCAGGCTCGGAAACTCGCATGTCGGTTCAACAGCAACATTTCAACCTCTCTCTTCTCTTACCCAGGTAAATAAACATTATTCGATTGTTCAACCCTTGTCAATTAATAATTAAATATGCCGATTGGGATGGAGGGAGTTGAATAACATTCAATTATATTCATTTCTTTTGAATTTTCCCTAAAAGAGTTTTTTTTTATCCCTTGTCTAATAGAAACAAAAAGAACTTGCCTTTTAATGACAAGAACTTGCATTTTAATATAAAATAGGGTAAGAGAAAAAGTAAGTCAAAAATTCCATAAAAATATTTTTTTTTAACTTTTGCATTTCTGTAATTTCTACAATAATATCAATTTATTTTTCACTAATTTAAATATTATATTTTCTTTTGTTACAGCATCTCATCATGTGTCACTTGGCAGTCGAAGTCGGCTAAAACAAATCAACAAGCAAATGAGGAGCATCAAGTAGAAGCGAAATCTCAACACATAATTAAGTAAAGAATAAAATAAATATTAAATGTCATATATAGAGAAGAAATCAGAAAGAGTATGAAAAAAAATAATTAAAAACTATATATGGCATTTAGAAAGACAATGAAAAGACATTTAAATGCTTTTCATACTTATTTATTAGTAATGGGAATGAAAAGAAACAAAAAATCATTTTATTCCTATAATATTATAGGACAATGATCCTAGGATTAGCTAACGCCAGGGGTAAACTCACGGCCCAGCCAGCCGTCGAGGGATTCTTCGAGGCTACGACCAAGCCACGAATCAGCCTTAGTCCCCCGCAGCCTCTCCCTGCCCTGTACGGTAGCGCGGGATCAGCAAAGAGACAGAGGCGATCTAATCTCGGGGCTCTAGGCTACCATAAGCAAAAAACGACCAAGCCTAGAACAAGGAACACGCATCTGACAATAGCAACATACAATGCCAGCTCATTATGTAATGACAGTCAGCTTTCTTTACTTATTAATGAGAGCGAAAAAATCAAACTCGACGTACTAGGCATCGCTGAGACAAAAAGGGAATCCTCTCTTACTGTCACAGCAGCAAACGGCTCAAGCATCTATTTGGGAGCGCGAAAGGCAGGCTCTACATCTGGAGGTGTGGGATTTATAGTCGCTCCTTACTTAACATCAAGAGTCAAAGAAGTGAAATATATTAACCATAGATTTATAACTCTAGAGCTATCACACTCTCCAAAAAGATCTGTCACCATTATCCAGGTCTATGCACCAACTGCAGACAAGGACGACGAAGAACACGAAGAATTTTATAATCAACTTTTAGACCTAATTAGAGAAACTAAGCGTTCTACAAGATAATCAGCGGTGACTTCAACTCTAGAGTAGGAAAAAGAGAAAAACTGGAGAAGTTCATTGGTCCACATTCAACAGATAAAAGAAACGAAGCAGGTGAGAGGCTAGCAACATTTTGCGAAGTAAATCGCCTGTTTCTTTGCGACTCCTTTTTCCAAAAACCCCTTGGAAGAAGATGGACTCACGTGTCTCCAAACGCCGCACACTAGAGCGAAATTGACTATACCCAACTATAGGCCAATCACACTTCTATCGGTGATATATAAAACATTCACAAGCTGTATACTTTCTAGAATCGGCATCTGCCTCGAAGAAAACCAGCCAATCGAACAAGCTGGCTTCAGACGGGAATTCAGCACATTAGACCATATCAGCTCCTGTACAAGGCTCCTGGAAATATCCCGAGAATATCAGCTGCCTCTCATTTTGACTTTCCTAGACTACAGAAAGGCTTTCGACACTATCGAGCCGAACTTCGTATGACAGTCCTTGCAAGACCATGGAGTAAAGAAGGAATATATTGACCTTCTGAGTAAATGTTACGAGGGCACCCAAACAGAATTCAAACCCTTCCATCGAGCAATAACTGTCTCCGTAGAGAGAGGAGTCGCCAGGGTGACCCGATCTCGCCTAGCCTATTTTCGTCATGTCTGGAGTCAGTGATAAGAGGCTGTAACTGGAGCGACGCTGGCCTAGATATCGATGGAAGAAAACTGAACCATCTCAGATTCGTTGACGACAAGTTCTTGTCACACAAACGCCAAGGGAAGCAAACCTCATGATTGAGTCTCTTATTAAAGAGGGGAAATCGCGCAGGCCTCGCAATCAACATTGACAAGACAAAGATCATGCGGAACGCGTTCGCCTGCAAAGATCCCATTCTCATCGGTGGAAACCCTTTAGAAGACGTCAACGAATGAGAAGAGAAGACGGACGATGGAGCACGTCATTGTAGCTGTGGATCCCCAGGACAAGAAGCGACCAGTAGGGAGACCACCTATACGCTGGGGAGATTCGCTGTATTTTAGAAACTCCATAAGATCAGGGAGAAGATGTGTGCTTCACTGGACGACACTGGCAAAGAACCGTCGAGCGTGAGTGACTATTGGGACCCGCGTGCGCCAAACCGCCGCACAGAAGAACGGGTCGACTAAGTAATAAGTAAGTAATATTATACTAGTAAAAAAATATTAAAAACATTTTAAATAGTCTTTATATACTTCAATCTAATAGATCACAAATAGAGAATCTTGGATGTAGAGTTCTTCACTTTTCATTTTTTTTATTTTTAATTTCAAAGCAAACGAAAGGATAAAAAGTAAAATAGCAGATCAATCAATTAATACTTTAATTGAATTATTTTTGCAAAGATATTATTATTAGAATTTTTAATTTTCCATTTATATACATATATTTTTAACAAATTACTTATTTATTACTAAATGAATGCACGGAGGCTGAAAATTAAAAAAATTAATATAAATAACTTAATTTTTTTGTTTTTAGATTTTCAAATTCCAACAGCATCAATAAAAAGGACAGAATTTGGAAATTTTTAAGAACAACAAATATACAAATATCAAGATTATATTTTCAAATGTAAGTAACCTCTCCATTCGTTTTCTCATGTGATTATTTCATTGTTTTTATAAATGAAGATGAAAATCTTTTTTGATTTCTCTTCTACTTTTGAACTATAAAACGTTTCAAGTAATTTTTCTTCTAAAAAACAATGAAATAATCACATGAAAAATTATTTAATATTTCTCTTCCCTAAACTTAATCAATCTTAAAATAAAAATAATTTTTAGATTTGAAGAAAGCTTATTTCGTAAATACTAATAAAATTACTCTAAAAGACTTACGATCTCCAGATTGACTGCTCTTCTGAAAGAGAACATGCATGACATTCATATATATCAAATGTCAGAATGAATTGAAAGATTGAAATTGTTATAATAATTTAGATAATAATAGAAAAGAAAGACAATTTTTTTTTTATGGATGACTATCGTCAGTATAAAATATAAATGAAATGATAGGCTCTCCATTTCCGAAAAAGAAAATGCCGAGAAGCTAAGGCTAAATGAGATCTTGGAGCAATTATTATCACTGGCGCAAACTAAATGAAAACAACTGATACCCCTTTTTTTTTTTTTTTTTTTCCCCCCCCCCCCCCCCCCCCCCCCCCTCCCCCGGTTTAAAATAAAAATAAAACAAGGGAAAAAAACCAAAAAAAAAAAAAAAAAACTCAATCACTTATTTTTCCTAATTCTAAGAAAAAAACTATTTTCTTAAAAACAAAACATTTTGCTAAACCGGTCTCTATGGTAAGTTCGAATAAAATATTAAATTTAACATTAAATTATATTATTTTCTTTTAAATTTCAGAAGCTTGGGTTTCTCTTCATATCTAAGCACTACTTCTCACCACAACAAATTATAACCCTCTGCAAGACCCAAATTCAGCCATGTCTCGATTATGGTTCTCACCTTTGGAGAGATGCGACAAATGACGATCTAGCTGTAAAAAGATCCTCGGCCGGGCTAAAATATATCAATCGACCTGATATAACATATACTCGAATCACAAGAGGGGCATCATCCCCTCATTACAAACGGACAGTGGACTATATATATATAATATATATAAGTGGATTCCTATCTTAAATAATCACGTCAAGACAAAAACAAAAAGGTAAAATAAATCACACATTCTGATTCCTCGGGGTCACCAGGGAAGGGATAAGGGGGAGTCAGGAGATAGATGTTAAATTTATCTTTGTTCTAAAAATTTATTTTATTTAATATTGATTTAATATTTTTTTAAATCTAATTAACCGATTAGCGAACTTTATCTCAGTAGGGCCACACACAGGTATTGTCATCTGCCAATTGTTTTAAACCTAAACGCTCTATGTGCAAAGCCTAAGGAAATAATTAACTTTCGAAAATATAATTTAGAAATTCCGTTTTAACGATCCATATTTGAATGTTAAAGTCTTAAATATATTAATGACAATATATGTAAATACAAATTAGTCATAAATAAATAAATGTTAGCTCGTTCCAGAGTTCTACATTATCATGTAAAGTCTGCAGTGACGACGCTACGGGGGGGGGGGGTTCAAATTGTATAGCTTATATAACATATATAACCTTGATTATTAATTTTATTTTTGTAAAATTGTTCTCATATTGATAAATAACACAGGGGAACAGTGATTTTGTTGCCAGGGTATTTGAAGCTATTCCTGAGTATTTGGGTGGCTCTGATTCCAAAAATGCCATCACTTTTATCCCATCACTTCTAGATAAATGAATTACATAGAAATATAAAGTTTCAGTCCAATCGGAGGTGATGTAGTGGCGCAAAACAAGGCTAAAAGTTTAGAAAAATCGAATTTTTTTTCAGTTTTTTTTTTTAACTTTCCACACCCCTAATACAAGTTTTTCCAACCTTGAATAAAAAAAACAAACATATTTTTACGATATTCTCCTGTTGTTTAGCTTTTCAAAAATCACTTGTCGTTACAATCTGATAATATTTAACGAAATTATAAATACGAATACCCCGGCAACTTTTGTTCCCCTGTGCAATCTAGCTCATTTTTATTTAACATAATATATAAGCTGCTAGGTACATTATTTTCAATATTAATTATCAATTTAATATTAATATTTTTTTATATTTTCAGGGATCCATCTCGATTTCTGCATGCCAGCCATTGCATATGCGACGTTCCAGTGGAGCCCTTGAAGTCAACCAACTGGTGAGTTTGTACAAATTTTATAATTCATTTTTAATTTTAAAGCACAAAGCCCATTGCTTCCTACCATTTGCATTTTTTTTTTTATTTGGTTAAGGTCTTTTTCGTCATCTAAGCCCATTTAGACTCATTTAGATTCCTATCTTAAATAATCACTTCAAGACAAAAAACAAAAAAGGTAAAATAAATCACACATTCTGATTCCTCGGGGTCACCAAGGAAGGGCTAAGGGGGAGTGAGGAGATAGATGTTAAATTTATCTTTGTTCTAAAAATTTATTTTATTTTGAAATTTAATCATCTATTAAAAAACAAATTTAGAAGCCAAAATTTTCGCCCGTGCCTTTGTTCACTTGTAAATTTTTTGGGGAAGGTTTTCAAACAATACTATAAGTAGATGCTATCTTAAACCAAGATCAAGAATGAAAAGACTTTTATAATATAAATGTTATTTATAATATAAAGGGAGATCTTTTCCATTGCATTAAAAAATAATGTCTCAAAATTTGAACTCATTTGCAAAACAGGAACACGTGCCCCATCGCCTTTGAGGTTTGAGAATTTTCAAAATTTTCTTAAAACTAAACATTTCCTTTGATTTCCCCCTCCACAAGGGACTAAATTAATTTTACATTCCAATTAAACTAGAAATTTATTTAAATTTAAATATTTTCGAGATTTATATATTTGAATTAGATATTAGTATTCAAAACATCTCGATTCGTTTCGTAGAAATTTATTATTTCGAATCTTTTATTGATAAAAATTATCTTAAAGAATTCATTAATGAACTAATAAAAAATAGATTTTTAATAACCCTATCTTCCTCAATTTTAATTATGTTTAAAGCATCTGGATGTTTAAATTCATTCTCGTTCTTGGACCATAGCACAGTGGTAGAGTATCCCCTCTTGTGTTAGGGGTTTAAATAATATCCCGTGGGCTAATTAGGATAGAATAATGACATGCGCCTTGAAATTCTAATTCTAAAGAGAAATAGATTAAATTGTATCATCTGTCAAAGTTCCTCAGCATAAATCTGTTCATATTTTTAATTTCACTATTATTTGTCATCAACGATTATATAAAACTATATTTAACAAATGTGTGAGTATGTTTAGTCAAATCCGAATTGAGGTTTTGAATATTAATATCTTATTTAAATGAATAGATCTCGAAAATTATTTAAATAAAATGAAATACAGGGTGTCGGAGTTATCAAAAGAAATTTCAATTATTCGATTTTCTTTTTTTACAGAATTTAACTGTTTAAAGATATTACATCCTCCTTAGCCATTTCAAGTTAAGGGAGTATGGCCTTTTTAAGTCTTTTTAAAAATAATTTAAATTTAATATTTAATATCTAACGTGCGACGCGGAGTAAAATTTACCAATTTAGCCACGTTTTCAGTTCATATTAGAAAATACTTGCAGCGTGATCATTTATCGTTCATATAATTTTAAGCTTTGAGCTTAAAGGGCCCGGGAAAAAAAATTGCCATTGAAATTTTAATCATAAAAATTATGGTTTTTTAGAATTTTAAGATTGGAGAACAAAGGGCCCGGGCCCCGGGATTATAGTCCCCCTGCCCTCCTCTGACTGCGGCCCTGGTAGTGAGAAAGCATTTTGAGGGGGTGCTAGTCGATTTATAGAAATCTTTCTCTAAAATTTTATCTTTTTACTTTCTTTACGCAATAGATCAACAACTTGAAAATTTACAAACGTGAAAGTGATAAACTTTGAGGTTATGGGGGTGCGAGAGTATATTTTATTCCTCTATTTAAAGATAGGAGTATAATTTAACTCTATCAGATAATCATACAAATATTGCCTCCTCCTTTGAAATTTATATTATATAAAGAATCCTTTTTAAGGGGGTTTGAATAAAATATTCCTATATACTGTAGTTAAAAAGAACATTTGGAAAAAGGATTAAGGGATAAATAAAACAATTATTTGATAAAATTTTTTTTTTTTTTTGAATGGGTGCATAAGGTCCGAAGACCTATAATGACCAATAGTCACATGCAGCCAGGAAGAAAATAAAAACAAAAGGAGAAGCATAAAGGGGAAACTCAACTGCGGGAACTGAGAAGATGCCTGTTGAGGTTAGACTTGAAAGTCTGAAGATTGTAGGTTTTGGGGAAGATAGACGCAGGGAGCTTGTTCCAATCACGGGAGGTCATGGGGACAAAGGAAGAATGAAATTGTTTTGTTCTGTTAGTCGTGATCTGAACAGCATAGGGATGCTGGGAAGATGCCTCTCTTGTGTTCCGTGAATATGTTGCATTGGGTGGGATAATTGATTTTAATTCGGCAGAGCATTGGCCATGGTAATACCTGTAGAAGAGAGATAGTGAAGATACTCTTCTTCTATGATCTAGTGACTGTAGGGATGCAGTAAGGGTAGAATCACCTATCAGTCTAATTGCACGCCTCTGTATGGCTTCCAAGGAGGAGAGAGCGTCTTTTGACGCCCCTCGCCAAAGGTGGGAACAATATTCAAGACACGGCCGAATTTGGGCTTTATAGAGGATTAGGAGTTGTTGGGAGGAAAAGTAACGCTTCGTTTTGAATAGGAAACCCAATTTCCTTGCGGTAGATTTAACCACAGAAGAGATGTGGTTGCTCCAGGAGAGATCAGATGTAACTGTCACTCCCAGAACAGAAAATGAATCTTTGAACTCGAGGCCATTATTGCTGTAAATAAGGGGAGGGCAAATCCTATTTTTTGTCTAGAAATTAAACAACATTGGGTTTTTGGGAATTGAATTTTACTTGATTGAGGTTTCCCCATTCCTCCAAGAGACCAAGATCATCATTTATCGACGACACAGCCCCCAGACGACCAGTGGATGAGGTTTCACCAGTCCTGACTGAGTGCAGGGTACTGTCATCAGCAAAGCAATGAATTGGGTTGGAGGTTACTCCCATGAGATCGTTAATGTACATAAAGGAATAGGGTGGGAGAGAGGACAGAACCCTGGGGAACACCTGCGTTGATTGAATGCGGAATAGAAGACACACCGTCGACTACAACCGAGATCTTTCGCTCCGTTAGAAAGCTCTTGATCCACTGGCACAGCTCAGAGGATAGGCCAAAAGATGGAAGTTTAGCATAAAGATTTTTATGCCATACCTGATCGAAAGCCTTCGAAATGTCAAGAGCAACTGCAATAGTTTCCCTTTCATTTCCATGGCTTTGTTCCAGAGGTGTGTGACAAAGCTCAAAATATCCCCAGTCGAACGAGCATGCCTGAAACCATATTGCCTATCATTCATCATTCCGCAATGTTCCAGATGATTTAAAATTTGAATGTTGAGGGCTTTTTCCATAATTTTGGATAGTATGGAGGTTATTGCGATTGGGCGATAGTTGCTGGGAAGAGAGGAGTCACCTTTTTGGGAATGGGTTGAATATTTGCCAATTTCCAAGAGTCGGGAAAATTTCCCGAGGAATGATAAAATAATCTTTATTGTAAAATATGGTAATACAAGAAGATAACAAATAATATTAATAAATAAATATTTTTATTTTGTTTCAGAAGAAGGAGCTTTTAGAAAAAAAATCCATGTCAGTCTTCCTTATGATCAAAGAAACAGGACACACTCAAATTTTTTTTTAATTGTGATCTGATCTGCATCTCTACTATTGCGATGATATTAGTGAGAATAAAAAGTCACACACACCACATCTCCCTCTTAAAAGGTATTTATTATTTGTGTATTTCACTTTCATAAAGGGTTAACATTTTATTTTTATATTTTTTTTGTTAATTCTCTTTCTCCTTGTTAACACATATATACCATGGCGAATATAAACATTTATTTGCACCCTAACAGCTTTGAAAGACGCCTACTAGTTAGGCAGCCCAATTGACTCACCACTACATATGCACTTTCTGTGTGAATTTACCTGAGCTACGGTTCTGAGGGTCTTTTTTGATAGATCATAAACCATCTCTTTTCTGCAATATATAGCGTAGCCTTTTTTTTTTATCTCAAATTAATAGAATTTATACTTCTTTATTAATTTCACCTTGTTATTTGGAAAAAAATTAACTTATTTCAAAATTTGAACGAAACTTGTACTCAATTTTTAATAAAATTTTTCCGATATCTATAGATAGACCTTTATAATAATATCTCGGGCGTTAAAATATTCTTATTAAAAAAAAAGATCTGGTGTGACTGTCGCACAGCACTCAACTTTCTCTTACCTTCGGTAATCAAAAGTTGTGTTCTGTGCTTGTCCCACCAGATTTTTCGTGTCGACATATGTTTAGTTTCCGCCGATATATTAGAATTCAAGATGTAAAATTAATAAGTGTGGAAAAATATTCATATTTTGTTATAGGCCTCAAATACAATATAACCTCAAAATTTTAGGACTTTTTTCAGTTTTTATTTTGTTTTCTATCTCGTAAGCCAAGCATATTTTGTGCTCCAGAGTACAATACAAAGTTGTAGAGCATTAAATTTACTAAAATTCCGTTGTTAAAACGATTATGTAGACCCAATGTCCGATCAAAGTTAGCCCAAGTTCCTCGAAATGTAAAACAAATAGAAACTTTGATCGGCCATATCTCGGTTAATATTGGGCCTGAAAATTCGTTTTATCATCTAAATTTTACCAAATTTTATACTCTTTCTAATTTATTATGGTGCACAAAATATGCTTAGTTTACGAGATAAAAGCGAAAAACTGAAAAAAGTACACACATTTTGAGGTTTTTTACTTTTTTTTTTTTTTTTTTTATTTTCTCCAACCCCTGTACGAATTAAACAAAAGCAAACATTAAAAGCTAAAAATTAAAATTTAAGTTTTTTTTTCCGTGTCTTGAAGAGGAATTCACAACTTTTTTATTTAAAATTTATCTATTGTCCAAAGAGATGGTTTATGGTCTGTCTTAAAAGACCCTCAGAACCTTACCTCAGGTAAATTCACACAGACAGTGCACAGGGCCGTCTTAAGAAATTCGGCGCCCGTGGGCTACTAGAAATAAAGCGCCCCTCTTCCTAAGAAAATACACAGAATGGCAATTGGGAGCGGGGTGTCCGGAAAATTTATACAAAAGTGTCAGAACTAGAAAAAATCTATTTATTACTTTTATACTAAACAAAAATAAAATTTAACTAAATCAAAAAACATTTAAGAAGAAAAACATACCTTAATCTAAACAAATGTAACTTATATATTTATTTTCCGAGCTTTTTCTCTGGCAAACTGATCAATAATATCACTAGTATTTAAATTATCAAAGAAATCTCTCTCAATGGATAAAATACTTAAATCATTGAGTTTGCTCTGTCCCAAAGAAGATCGTAAGTAATTTTTTATTCTTTTGTTTGCTGAAAATGATCTTTCGCCACTGCAGTTTGTAGTGGCGATACTTAAAAATATGCGCAGTGCTGTGGTTACGTTTGGAAATGTAGATTCAATTTTTAACTCGATTATTGTCTTTAAACTTAGTTCTGCTGTAGATATATTTTCGGTATTTTCCAAAAATGAATTTTTATAAAACTAATAAATAAATGACTAATAACTAAATAACTAATAAGAACAAAAAAATATAGATATTGCCGCCCCCAAAAGGCTTGCGCCCTGGGGCTATAGCCCATTTAGCCCTGTGGTTAGGGCCCCCTGACAGTGCATATGTAGTGGTGAGTCAATTGGGCTGCCTAACTAGTAGGCATCTTTCAAAGCTGTTTGGGTGCAAATGTTTATGTTCGCCATGGTATACACACACACAAACACACAAACATACGAATCATATTTAGTAAGAAAAAAAGTAATAATAATTTTTATCTTTTACAGAGGTGGTTATTGCTAGAGGTCGACTTCTCACTTCATCATCTTCCTTGTAGTTTGAGCATCAACGCCTTAGGGTCACTCGAGGCACTCTCTGCACTGGGTAAGTCCTGACAATCAAATTTTCACAATTTCATTTTCCTGGGAAAGGTCATTCTTTCTTTTTTAAAATCTCGGGTATAAAAACCCCCTCATTTTATATTTTATTATCATTCAAATCTACAAAAGTCTCCCTCTCTTTTTTGATTCGGGTTCCAGTTAGTTTTTTTGAATGGGTGGGTACCTTTTTTACTTTCTCTTACCTAAATGTTTATGTTAATTTAGGGTGGGACCGGGAATTATCATGGAAATATCAGGGAATTTTGAAAAGTATCAGGGAAATTTATTATAAATTTTTACTCACTTAATTATATCTGACACTGAGAAAAAAATAATTTCTATTAAATTTCTATACAATTTTTTACTTTCTCTTATCTATATATGTTAATATAAAGAGATGAAGTATTGGATTCATGTCAAAAATTCGATGTCGAGATTTTGATGGATATACACGTTTTGAGGTCCCCTGAATCCAAAAAAGTGGTTTTCGCGACATGGTCTGTCTGTCTGTCTGTGAACAAAATATCTCAAGAACGAAAAACGCTAGGAGCTTGAAATTTTTTATTTAAGTTAGGCACACCCCTGGCACGTGACACGAAGCTTTTGAACAAAATCGGCCAAAAAGTTGTAGTACCTTACTGATGCACCTTTTGAACATGCATAGCTACTTGACCATAAAAGCTACATTAAATCTAAATATACATTTAGAAAGAAATGGTGCAATACCCCTGGGCTACAAAAGTTTCGCCACACCTGTCCTATATGGAAGGTCGACGTTGTCACGTTAAAAAGCGAACGGCTGTGTCGAAGTCACAGCCAACACTAGATTTTTTGTTATATCTTGAAGTCAATAAAATTAATTTCAAACAATTTAACGATTTCTTGAGACAAGGTTATATTGTATCAAGAAAATGTTCATAAGAAAAGTATTTTTTTTTTCTCAGTGTCAGATATCAGTGATTGAGTAAAAATTTACTCGTCTCATCATCTATATTTTTTGAACTCATTATCATATAGTAAAAAGAAGGTTCATTATTCAATCCTTGATTGAAAAAAAAAAATTGATTAATACTTAAAAGATATAAGTAAAGTCAGGGTAGTAGAAAAGGAGAAAAAAAACAGCAGCTAGTCGTATTTCATTATTACTTTCTCTTATTTTAATTCCGACTGTCTTTTCGATTCCCCCAGCCCATTCTGACGATGATCCCAACCGGATTCGAAACGTCAACATGATGGGAATTAAAATAATGAAATACGACTAGCTGCTGTTTTTCTTCTCCTTTTCTTCTAGACAACTTTAATCAAAATTTTAGAAATCTTAATTACACGAATAAAAATTATAAATCATGGAAAAAAAAATCTCTGGAAAACCTGGAATTATCTGGGATATTTCAAATAATTTCTCTGTAGCCACCCTGTTAAAATATAGAAAGAAAGTATTGGATTCATGTCGAAAATTCCATGTCGAGATTTTGATGGATATACACGTTTTGAGGTCCTTTGAATACAAAAAAGTGGTTTTCGCAACATGGTCTGTCTGTGTGTTTGATTGTCGGTCTGTCTGTCTGTCTGTGTGTCTGTCTGGGTTCAATTTAAAGCATGAAGGAATTGAGCTAGGAGATTGAAATTTTATATTTAACTTAGACACCCACCTAGAACGCGAAAATAAGCTTTTGATCAAAATCGGCCAAAAAGTACTAGTACTTTACTGATGTACTTTTTCAGTTTTTTAAGATTTTCTCAAAATTCGCTCCAACGATATTTATTAAAATTGAAAAATCAATTACTTTTTAGATGCTCTTTTAATTGTATATTTTCATTTTGCTCTCAAAATTGTTTAAAGCATACTTTACTCTTGCACTTAATAGGAAAGATAGGATGCCATGGCATAGTTGTAGCCTCGGGGTGGGGGGGGGGGGATTTGGGGGTTCACCCCCCCCCCCCCCCCATTGAACCCTAGCCATGACTAGATATTTAAGCTCTATAATACAAAATACTTTCTCTCTATATATATTTTATATAGAGGGTAAGAGAAAGCAAAATATAATAATTTTCTCTAGCTTAAAAAAAAAAATTAAATAAAACGCAACAAATTCAAGAAAATTCAGAATTTTCTCATTGAAAAGAATTGATTTTTGTCTTGCTTTATAAAAAATTAAAGCCTATTAAAATTGATTAAATCTCTCAAATGAAAAATAATAAAAATTATTATATAAATAAATTTATTATTTTTTTTTTCTTAGAGAGATCTGACAAATGAGATGAGAGTCTGATCAAGAGAAACAGATACACTTCGGTATTATAGGCGCATATATATATAAAATTAAAAGGGTTGTATTTTTATGCCTGATACGAGTTAAATGAAAAATTGCGGCACTTAATTAAGAAAGGGCGGGCCCGAGCCAGCTCGAGGAGGGTCCATGGGGGCGAAGCGAAGGCGGGCGGATAGGCTAATCAAATATTTCATTAGACGCCTTATACTGCCCTATTAGTTGGGGGGGGGAAGAAATCATCCTGAACCCCCCCCCCCCCCATCAAAAATTTCTGGTTACGCCTATGTGCCATGGTAACAAAATATAAATAAATATAAATGTTTATCTAATATATCGGCGGAAACTAAATATATATCGACACAAAAAAACTGGTGTAACAAGCACAGACACACCAGATTTTTATTTCTATTACATAAATATGAATTTTTGATTTTTAATTTTTTTATACCACTGGGCCAAATAAACATAAGATGAGTCAAATAATTATTTTGCAAATATAAATATTCAAATATTAGGATTAGAATTAAAAAGAATATTTGTGAAAGGATTAAGGGATAAATAAAAGAATGATTTAATAAAATAATCTTTATTGATTATTCAATGATTGAATAGGATAAAAATTAATAGCTAAATATTTCTTTGTTTCAGAAGAGGAAAAAACATCCATGTTCGTCATCATTATTCATCATTATTATAAAATAAACAGCACATACGCAATTGCAAATTATTTTTAAAAAAGTAAACCTACATACAAGAAAGCAAGTCTTTTAGTTGAGTTCATCTCGAGGAAGGAGCCATCTCGGTGCGATTCTATTAGTGGGAATAAAAGGGCACACACCCCTCATCTCACTCCAATTAAAAGGTATTTATAATTTGCATATTTCATTTTCATTAAGGGTTAACATTTTATTTTTGTATTTTCTTTCTTAACATATATTTATTTTAATGATGAAACCAGATGGTGATAAGGGGTGTTCATTAGGGTGGTTCTTAGTTATAGGTATGGTTTTCTGAAAGTTTAAAATTTGCTTCTCCTAACCCCTAATCCTGTTCCAATCAACAAATAAAAGGGGTGTGCAAAATTTCAACTCAATTGGACAACTTATAGGGGTCCCACAAACGCCTTGAATTTGCAACAACTGTTCTTATAACATTCTAACATAGAAAAATATTTCTAATTATATTTAAAAACATTTTTTGCTTTCTATATTAGGCCTATAGAAATGAATAGGAGGGTTGCTTGCTTAATCTTTTATATCTCGTCAGCCGTATAGTATTAAGTGTGATTTTTTTTTTAAATTTGTTTAAGTCTCTGTGTTTATTAGGGTGTTTATCAGGGTGCTAATTGGCCAGAATAAAAGGAAGTTGAGTCAAAGCGGGAAATTTAAATCTTTAAAATTTTTGCCGAAGTCGAGCAAAGAGGTCCAGGGGGGGGGCGCCTAGGGCGGGCTTTTCCACTTGTACTTTATATGTTTGATTGAGGGAAAAAAATTACAATTTTTTTTTAAATTTAATTTTTATCGATCGAAGTGAATAGGATGGGTTCTTGTTATAATTTTTTCTTTTTATTCATGGTGTGGGTTTCAAATTAGAAATAAATCTAAAAATTAATTACACTGTGCAACAAGAAAAAAAGCCCCGAGAAAATTCCTTCAGATTCTTAAGTAAAATGACCTCCTGAATCCAAATATGACCTTCGTTTTTCCCCAGCAAGTACCGTTTTCGGGGGTAGCCCCCTACTTATTTCCACCCCTTTTCGTTAATTATAGGGCCATGAATAAAATTTGGAGGGATGAAAAGGAATATTTTAGCCTTAACATTTCTTCAGAAGGTCTAGAGAAGTGAAAAGTTAAAAAACATTAACATTTGGACTCAAGGGGGGGATGTGGGGGAGGATTTTGTCCCTTAAAATGCAAAAAAATCATTAAAATTGATTTTTCACAATTTTTTCACTGATTTTCTACATATTCCAGCTGACAGACCCACCTCACCCTTCCGTGAATATCCCTCAACTAAAAAAAAATATATATAGGTTAAAGCGGGTGGGGTGTGAGCGATTCTGAAGCCCTTGCAAGAAGAATTTTTTTTCAATTATTGACAAGATATAATTTCTACCCCTTTAGATATAATATGGAAACATTGAAAGACTTAGAAGAATCCATATATTTAAGTTTAAATTTGTAAAGATCAGCCCAAAATAATGAAAGTTAGCCGCATATTTGCCAATTGGTAGCGGTGGCAAAAATGGCTGGTGGCCTAATGC
Source organism: Euborellia annulipes (assembly GCA_023213315.1). Taxonomy (NCBI): domain Eukaryota; kingdom Metazoa; phylum Arthropoda; class Insecta; order Dermaptera; family Anisolabididae; genus Euborellia; species Euborellia annulipes. The sequence goes on along the minus strand of JAKCPI010025700.1, from coordinate 27,172 downwards.
CAACAGTTCTTTTAAATAAATATTTGCCAATTTGACCAACTGAGCTGTGAATGTTCCATCTTCTTGCAAGGGCTTCAGAATCGCCCACACCCCACCCGCTTTATCCTATATATTTTTTTTAGTTGAGGGATATTCACGGAAGGGTGAGGTGGGACTCTCCGCTGGAATATGTAGAAAATAAGTGAAAAAATTGTGAAAAAAATCAGAAAAAATCGATCTATTTTAATGATTTTTTACATTTAAAGGGACAAAATCCTCCCCCACATTCCCCCCTTGGACCCAAATGTTAATGTTTTTTAACTCTTCACTTCTTTAGACCTTCTGAAGAAATGTTAAGACTAAAATATTCCATTTCATCCCTCCAAATTTTATTCGTGGCCCTATAATTAACGAAAAGGGGTGGGGGGCTACCCTCCGAAAACGGTACGTGCTGGGGGAAAACGAAGGTCATATTTGGATTCAGGAGGTCATTTTACTTATGAATCTGAAGGAATTTTCTCGGGGCCAGAAAAAAGTTTCATTTTGTAGCACAGTGTTATCTATTATCTGAATGAATTGAATTCAAGGGCGGATACAAGGGGGGGGGGGTAAATGGGGTAATTACCCCCCCCCCCCGAGATTTGAAAAAAATACTTTTTTTCGAAAAAAAATTTACTTTTAATGTAAAATTTTAAAAATTAATACTTAAAAATATGATTTATATTTATATTCTGGCAAAAAAGTACAATGATATCAATGATATAAATAATAATTGTGATTAACTTCGTTTTGAAACTCTATTATTATTTTTAATAATTTTAACAGAGGGTGGTAAGGTGTGTACGTTTTCCCTTCTATTTTATTATTATTTTTTATATTTTTCTAAACTCTCTCTTTCTATAAACAAACAGACGAACCATATTTAATAAGAAAAAATAATTTTTATTTTTTACAGGAGTGTCTGTTGCCAGAGGTCGACTTCTCCCTTCATCATCGACCTTCTCATTTGAGCATCCCCGTATCAGCTCACTACGAGCCTCTCTTTCTGCAATAGGTGAGTTCTGACAATCAAATTTTTTCATCTTATAATTTCATTTCACAAATAATAATTTCATTTTCCTGGGATCCTCTCTTTTTCCAAAAGTTAAGCAATGCCAAGCGTAGCGAAAGCCCCGGGATTGGTGACCCAGAGCAATCAGCTTGTGGAACGTCCTATCGGTAGCCATCGGTATAATGTAATTTAGAAATATATTAAATAAAGTCATACCTGACCTCTGTAGCCGAAAAAGTAAAAAAAAATAAATAAAATAATTCATTGATAACGAAATTATGAACAAAACAGTTTTCTTAGTCAGGATTCAGAGCTATCCATCCATATACCCAAGAATAGCTCTAAATTCTTGGCTCAAAACACCATCTTTATCATAAAATTTTCTTATATTTGCTTTTTAACAAAATTGACTTTGATAACTATTTTGTTCATAATTTCTTTAGAATGATTTTTAGAAAGTGAAAGAACTACAGAATATCGTAAATATATGTTTTTTTGCATTCAGTGATGGTAAAAGATTCTACCTATTAAGGGTGTCCAAAGTTGAAAAAACTGAAAAAATTCTATTTTTCTAAAATTTTAGCCGTGTTTTGCACCACTAAATCGCCTCCAATTGGGCTGAAACTTTATATTTCTATGTACAGTGGAACTTCGTTTAACGAGCATAATTCGTTCCAGAATCATACTCGTAAAGCGAAACACTCGTTATGCGAAACAATAACATTCTCCCCTTAGAGCTGTCCCCTCATGACACAGACTGATGTAACATGAGCACAATCCGAGACTTTCTCTCTCCTCTCCACTCGTTATGCGAAACGTCACTCGTTAAGCAAGTCATATTTTTACAGTTTTTTTTGCTCGTTATGCAAATTGCTTGTTATGAAAGGGCACCCTAAGCGAGGTTCTAATGTATTTCTTTTTAAGGGGTAAAGCCAGTAAATTCAAAATAAGAGTCGCTCTAGAGCTCATTTTCTATTAAAATTTAATTTTCTCTAAATCTCTAAAACTAAATTTGATGGAGAAAAACCTATGGTATTTTTGGAATTAGGGTATCCTATATAAAAACCCAGGAATTGCTCAAAACACCCCGGTAAATTACACATTAGACAATAGAAGAGGGATTTAGTCTGTAAGAGTCCTGTACTATTCGACAAAATTTTTCATTGAGTGTAATTATATGGGGAATTTCTCAATTGAAAAAAATCTTGCCTTAATTATATTTGTATCAAAAATTTTGTTTAATCCTTTAGTTTTTTAATATTAAAATAGCAAAGTGAAGGGGGAGGGGACTTAACGTTCAAACATGTCATATAGCGACTAGGGAGCGTCGGGTTTAGCCTCTAGTAAATTAATATATGTAGGATGAAAAAGAATGTGAATTGTACAGTTGGCAAATTGATTAAATTTAGTTGGCATTTTTGGCCTTCTCCCCCCCCCTGAAAAATCTCTTCGCTACGCCCCTGCATACAGGTGTCATTTAAAAAACATGTAAATATAAACAAATGAATATATGAATTTGTTTATATTTACATGTTTTTTTAATGACACCTGTATGATTTTGCGTTGTTTTTTTTTGAAATTAATGAAAATTGTCTTTTTCTCCGTTGATTATTTTAAAAACTATTCAGTTTTCGAAAAAATGTAGTCCAAATTCCAAGATATTTATATCACATTTGCATAAAAGGTCAAAATTTTATATATACTTATAAAATTTTTCAATTTTTTTTATGGAACCCTATGACTAAGTTGTATAACCAGGGAGTGAGAGATGGTGTATAACCTCCCCTTATAATATTAAAATATTAAAATTGAAAAAAATGGTTTTTCAATATTATTTATTTATTTTTTCAGGGGCATTACTAGTGGTCGCTCGCCTTCTACCCCCACCATCGAGCTTGTCGCGTGAGCAGCAACATCTCATCAAACTTGCGGCTCTCTTCTGTGCAATTAGGTAGGCATAATTATTATTCTTTTCTTTTAATATTTGATTATTATGAAATGGTTCACAAGCTGTCAAGCTCTCTCTCTTTCTCTTTCACTCGAGCCTTTGATTGTGACCTTATAATATTACTAATAATTCTAAATTTTCAAAAAAAAATATTAAAATATTTTTCTCATTACTCACCTACTCTAAATATAATTAAATACCTAACTATTAAAAAATTCGTGAATAATGCAGCAAATCCTAATTCATTTGGGGGTTTTTTATGTTTTTTTATTGAAGAGAAAAATTTTTTTTCATGTTAATATTTACTTCATATTTACTTTAATAAATTATTCGTCAGCTTGTTTTACTTTCGACTAATAGGCTAGAATAATTATTTTTTTGAGTATCAACAAATTCTCATCCCTGAATCAACTTATATAATTTTCTAATTTTTTTTTTTTAATAATTAAAGGAATTGAAACCTTCTTTGCGATTTATTTAACATGGGGGAGGGGAGGGGGTGATTTTTTATTGGGCTGAATAAAGTTTAAAATATTTTAACTTTTTAATTATTGTTTAAAAATGCCAAGAGGGATGGAGGGAATAAATTACTTCTAAATTTTAATAATTTAACTTTGGGAAAAACAGACACGTTAAAAATAGGCCACTTATCACTGCATTTCATTTCATTTTTTATCTCGTCTGAACGAAAAGTTTTTTTTTATATTATATATAATTCTGAAAAAACTTAACAATCCTCATGATTTCTATTATGAAAATTTAATTTTTCATTTTTTTTATTTAATATTTCATTGGCTAATATACTGTATTTGAAATGGATATTGTGAAGGGATTATGGGTTAATTAAAAGAAATTTATAAAAAAAAAATAATCTTTATTGAATATTTAATTAAAACTTATCTTAAGATAATACAATAACATAGGAAATAATAAATTAATATTTCTTTGTTTCAGAAGAGAAAAAAAAACATCCAAGTGCGTCATCTTCATTAGCAAATAATCAACTCATACGCAAATTAATTTTTATTTTTATAAGAAGAAAGCAAGCAAAGTGTTTTAGTTGCAATTAGCCCGAGCCAGGAGGCAAGTCGACTGAGCTCGCCTCTCTATGAAAAGCGCCTCCCTTCTTTTGCGTTTTTGAAAGGTATTTATTATTTGCACATTTTAATTTATATTTTTTTACTTAAAATATAGTTACAAATTTTTCCATTTCTATTTTTGATAAGGGGTTTACATCTCCCGTTCTAATAAAAATAACATTACTAAAAAATTCTTTTATCAATATTATTATTTTGTTTTTTTTTGATGAAATTTAAAATACTAATACAAAATTATTATTATTTTTTTTTTACATTTAAGGAAAACAGAGGGTGGTAAGGTGTGTACGTTTTCCCTTCTAATTAAAATATTATTATCATTTTTTATTTTTTTGTAAACTCTCTCTTTCTACACACAAACACACGAATCATATTTAATAAGAAAAAATAATTTTTATTTTTTACAGGGCTGTCTATTGCCAGAGGTCGTCTTCTCCCTTCATCATCGACCTTCACGTTTGAGCATCCCCGTATCAGAGCACTTCGAGCCTCCCTCTTTGCATTAGGTGAGTTCTGACAATCAAATTTTTTCATCTTATAATTTCATTTCACAAATAATAATTTCATTTTCCTGGGATCCTCTCTTTTTTCAAATCTCGAGTATAACAACCCCCTCATTTTATAATATTTTATTATCATTAAAATCTATAAAAATAAAATACAGTGGAAGCTCGCTTAACGAGTTTAATTCGTTCCAGAATCAAACTCGTAAAGCAAAACAATCGTAATGCGAAACAATTCTAAAATATGTTAATGCCTTTCATGTCGAAAAAATACTCTCTGATGGCTCTTTTCTTGCGGCCTTTTCTTCCATGCACAGATTTAATAAATTTTTAACACGAAAAATTACAAATTTATTTCCTGATTATCTTGCTAATAATTTAATTAAATTTTATTGTACATTAATATAACACAAGTTTGAGAAAATGGGGGATCACAAGCGACCTACGATGCCACATTAAATTAAATTAATTTTTTTTTTTTTTTTTTGTAAATTGTAATCACTAAATTTAGCCCGTATTTTGTACTCGTTATGCCAAAAATCGCTCGTTAAGCTCTTTTACATTTTTTTATTTTGCTCGTTATGAGAGGTGCTCGTTAAGCGAGGTTCTACTGTATTAAAATAAATTAATGAATAAAATTCTATTCCTTTTTCTCATTTAAACATTTTAGAATTTTATATGAAAATTAATTTAATTACTTTTTTTTTTAAATATATACCCCCCCCCCCCCCTATGTTATTTTCTTACTCTACAAATTTTCTTAATATAATTTATATAATGTTTCATTGAGGAAAAAATAATTCAATTTTCTTTTTAGGCCTAACTTCCAAAATAGCTCATTTTTTTCTTCATATTTTTCACGATTTAAGGGACAAAATCCTCCCCCATATCCTTTTTATTAATTTTAAAATCTCTTATAGGCCAAAAGAAATCCTCCCTCATTTTATGATAGTTGATTATCATTTCTATAGAAGTCTCTCTCTCCCCCCTTTGATTACGCTACCAACAGAATCCTTTTTGAGAGAAATTCGAATTTTTTTCATTATTTTTACCAAATCATTTTAATAACAAATCAACTTTCTTGATATGAAAAAATATAAGATTCAAAAATTTCTTCTTACAATTTCTAATTCTCTATTTCTAACTTAGAATAATAATAAAAAAATTATCTCCTTTTTATATTAGGTCTATAGAAATGATTGGTAGGGCAATGAGTAAATTCTTTCTATTCGGGGGTGAGTTTTAAGTGGGTAAATAAAGGGAGTCTTTTAATAGTTATTTAATTTCGAATTAATTCCCAACTGATAAAACCCCGTTAGTTTGCAAGTGAATGGAATTTTTATAAATAGAGAATTTAATTTTTTTTTCTTGGGCGTTTAGAGAGCAATGCTATTTCTCTATCGATCGATGTCTGCTTGTTTACTGGTTGCCTGTCTGTCAGGCGGTTTGTCTTTTAATTTATTTGAGTCGAGACATGAGTCAGTCGTTTGGACTTCTTTCTCAATCTCTCTCTCGTGTGTTTAGTTTTTTTTTATATTGTGTTATTTGTGCAAATAAGGGGTTCATCCCTCAACTCATTTACTCCCCGTCTGGTCATCATATTATTACGGTAATGATTCTTTTCATATCTCATTTGCATAATGAATTAAATTTCTGTTTTCAATAATTATTTTTTTTTTCTCTCTTAAAATATACTTATAAAATTATCCAATTTTTAAATACAACGCTATGATGAAGTCGTGTGCCCCAGGTGGAGGGTTGAGAAAGGGTGTGAATCACCCCTTCTAATAAACAAAACAGTATTTTTCTTCAAAACTAAATTTTAATAGGAAATTATTATTATTATTTTTTTAATTTTTTACTTTTAAGCAAATGTATTACTTTCTATCCCTTGTCACCCACCCTCCACCCTTCTAACTGAGAATTTAGTTCTCCTATAATATTTAATAAGAAATTATTATTAAATAAATGAAAATAGAAATTCTTAACTTTTATCTCTCGTCATTAATAAGTGAGATTTTTAGAGGGATTTTTTTTCACTGTGTGAATGGATTCTTTTCTTAAATAGTTTCTCTACTCGCCTCCTTTAATTATAAGTTTCATCATTTGGTTTTTTTAATTGTCTTTACCCTATGATCGATCGAAATGACTAGGATTCGTTCCTGTTAGAATTTTCTCTATTTTGTGTTTATTTATTTTCCGTATGGGTTTGTTTGTTGATCGTCTCCTTTTGTAATATTATAATTAAAATTAGAATTTTTACTTCAATTCATTCAGATAATAAATTAAATATTTTTTTTTTTATTTACAGTATATAAAAAAATTTTTTTTACTAGCTACGTACTTGATTTCTTTGTATATTACTTTTTGTCTAATCTAATAAAAGAGATTTTTTCTCTTCGATCGTTAATGTAGTGTAGTAATAGGGGTGTTTTTTTTTTTTTTTTGGATTAAAAGAACAGACAATTTCAAAATATCTTAATTTTTCTAATAAACTTCTCAATTATTTTTTTTTTAAATAGAAAAATTTGTTAAAATAAAAAAAATTTATCAAAAACAAACAAACCCTTAAGAAAATTGGACAAAAACGAATTGTACCTTTCAAATAAAAAACAAATCAAGTAGGCTACTTAATTAAAAAAAAAAATTATTTTTTATTAATCCCCTATCTGAATGAATTGAGGTAAATTGTATTAATTCCCCATTTGAAGCTAAGCTAAATATCCGATAAACATACTACAGAGTAATATACTTTTATATTTAAACATGGGAAAGGAAAGGATAACGGAAAAAAAAAATTATTTAAAAAAAAAAAACCCTCAATTTATAATATTTGCTTTCTTAAAAAATCTAAAATTTTCCACTTCTCACATTGTTCTCGCTTTCTATCTTAAAATCTATTATATTCTTATCCCCCCACTTTATTAATAAGATTCTAATTATCCTATGATAGGTATTTAGTAAAAAAATAAATAATTAAAAAATCATCAGTATCAAAAATTCAGCAACTTATTAGGATGATTTTAGGTTAGGGGTGGTTTATTTTTTAATGTGAATAAAATAAAACTTGTCTGTCTTAGCCTTTAATAATGAAATGTGCTTAAAAAAATAATAGAAAAAAAAAGAATTGTTTTAATATTTATTCATTTTTGGAAACTCTGAGCTCAAATTGCTATCACGAGTCGTCAGTAGGGTTTGGACACCGGTGGAAACCGAAACCGGTATACCGGTTTTTTGGCTAATTTTCAAAAACCGAGAAACCGAGTTTTTCCCGAAAAACCGAATTCGGTTTTTTTTTTTTAATTTTTTGTTCATTAATACTTGTATTCAAATTTAGCCCGTGATCCATGGCTCAGAGAGAAGATATTACAATAGCTTCTAGTAGCTTGGGGTTTCGGGTTCGCTTCCCGTTCCAAGCGAGAAAAATTTATTTCATTTGAATTGGCTATCAATCATTTGAAATAAATAGAGATGGGGTTTAAATGGCCTTAGATGCCGAAAAAGACCTTGGACAAATAAAAAAAAAATTATAGATTATTTATATTTTTTCTCCTTTTTTCTAGTACTTAAATAATCTATAGATCTTTATAATAATAGCGGAGTGTCGGTCTATCCGTCCGTCTGTCTCGCTCTGTTTGGCCAACTTTCCGTTGGAATTTTGAAACCGAAATTTTGCAGTCTTATAGAGGACGTTATGGAGAGTCCAGGAAAAATACTCGGGTCCCGAAATTCCTACAATTTTTTGAGTTGTTAATTCATAAAGTTACGATTTCTCCCATAGGAAATGTATAGAGAAATTTATGTATTTTTTGTATTCTATGAATGTAAACAAATCATCAAGCAGGCACTGGATCAGAATAGTAGTAATAATAATTTTTTTGGGCTCGGATCCCAGGCAGTCCGATGATTTTATTTAAGCCATTTTGAGTGGTAGGCAAGGGCGCGGTTATTAAAAAATAATTCTATAAAATTTTGCTTTGAGTATTTTTTCATTTTTTTTCCTTGATTTACATTTGAAAAAAAAACCGGTTTAAAACCGGTTTACCGGTTTTCCGCTTTGTGAAAAACCGAAAACCTGTTTTCAAAACTTTCCGGTTTTTTCCAAACCCTAGTCGTCAGTCAGTTGCTTTCTTGTTGATCCTGGAGTCAGTTCGTTTGAAAGATTCCCTGAAAAGTGTTTAGTTTCTCTTATGTTGTGTTTTATATATGGTGTAATCGGGTTCACATCTTTCCTTCTCATTTTAATATCATTAATATTAAGCCAGCCCGAGGGGGAGGTTTCAGGGGGCTAAACGAAGGTGGGACGGAGAGGCTAACCATATATTTCATTACGCCATATACTGCCCTAATAGTCGGTGGGGGGGGGGGGGATCATCCTGAACCCCCCAAAAAAAAAAAATTTCAGGCTACGCCTATTACGCACACAAATATCTCAAGAATGAGAAGAGCTTGGAGGTTGAAATTTTATATTTAAGTTAGGTACCCTCCTGTGACCTAACCCGAAGTTTTTAAACAAAATTGACTAAAAATTACTAGTACTTTACTGATGTACTTTTCAGTTTTTTCGATTTTCTTAAAATTCGCTCCAACGATTTTGATTAAAATTCAAAAATCAATTAATTTTTAGATGCTTTTTAAAATGTATATTCTCATTTTGCCCTTGAAAATTTGTTGAAGCACACTTTACTCTTGTACTTCATAGGAAAGATAGGAGAAATGGTTCACTGAATGAAACTTTTTTCTGGCCCCGAGAAAATTCCTTCAGATTCTTAAGTAAAATGACCTCCTGAATCCAAATATGTATGACCTTCGTTTTCCCCCAGCACGTACCGTTTTCGGGGGGTAGCCCCCTACTTATTTCCACCCCTTTTCGTTAATTATAGAGCCACGAAAAAAATTTGGAGGGATGAAAAGGAATATTTTAGCCCTAACATTTCTTCAGAAGGTCTAGAGAAGTGAAAAGTTAAAAACATTAACATTTGGATCCAAGGGGGGATGTGGGGGAGGATTTTGTCCCTTAAAATGCAAAAAAATCATTAAAAATGATCGATTTTTTCTGATTTTTCCCAATTTTTTCACTGATTTTCTACATATTTCAGCGGACAGACCCACCTCACCCTTCCTTAAACATCCCTCAACTAAAAAAAATATATGGGACAAAGCGGGTGGGGTGTGGGCGATTCCGAAGCCCTTGCAAGAAGATGGAAGATTCACAACTCAGTTGGTCAAATTGGCAAATATGCGGCTTTCATTTTTTTGGGCTGATCTTTACAAATTTAAAGTTAAATATACGGATTCTTCTATGTCCTTCAATATTTCCATATTTTATCTAAAGGGGTAGAAATTATTTTTTGTTAATAATTGAAAAAAATTCTTCTTGCAAGGGCTTCGGAATCGCCCACACCCCACCCGCTTTGTCCCATATATTTTTTTTTAGTTGAGGGATGTTTAAGGAAGGGTGAGGTGGGTCTGTCCGCTGGAATATGTAGAAAATCAGTGAAAAAATTGGGAAAAATCAGAAAAAATCGATCATTTTTAATGATTTTTTTGCATTTTAAGGGACAAAATCCTCCCCCACATCCCCCCCCTTGGATCCAAATGTTAATGTTTTTTAACTTTTCACTTCTCTAGACCTTCTGAAGAAATGTTAGGGCTAAAATATTCCTTTTCATCCCTCCAAATTTTTTTCGTGGCCCTATAATTAACGAAAAGGGGTGGAAATAAGTAGGGGGCTACCCCCCGAAAACGGTACGTGCTGGGGGAAAACGAAGGTCATATTTGGATTCAGGAGGTCATTTTACTTAAGAATCTGAAGGCATTTTCTCGGGGCTTTTTTTCTTGTTGCACAGTGTTGCTATGGTAACAAAATATAAATATTTTCCCATGTTTATAAATTTTACATCTTGAATTCTAATATATTGCCAGCAACTAAATATATATCGACACAAAAAAATCTGGTGTGGCAAGCACTGAACCAAGGGCGGATACAAGGGGGTGTAAAGGGGGTAATTACCCCCCCCCCCCGAGATTCGAAAAAAATACCTTTTTTTCGCAAAAAAATTTATTTTTAATGTAAAATTTTTAAAATTAATACTTAAAAATTTGATGTGTATTTATATTCTGGCAAACAAGTATTGAATGCGCTTTTAAATTACCGAAATAAAAAAAAATAGTGTGCTGTGCGACGAGTCACACCAGATTACCCCCCCCCCCCCCCCGAGAAACACCTCTGGATCCGCCCTTGCACTGAACACAACTTTCTTTTAGAAAAGTTAAGAGAAAGTTGTGTGCTATGCGACCATCACACCAGATTTTTTATATTATATTTAAATCTGAAAAAAAAAACTTAAAAATTAAAATTGAATTTTTCATTTCTTAATTAATATTTCATTAACTAGTCGATATATTTAAAATTAGTATTTGTGAAGGGATTACGGGTAAAATAAAACAATTTTATAAAAAAAAAATAATCTTTATTGGATATTTAAATTTTATTTTATACAATACAATAACTAATTAATATTTCTTTGTTTCAGAAGAGAGATCTTCGAAAAATAAAACATCCAAGTGCGTCATCTTCCTTAGCAAATAATCACCTCCTACGCAAATTAAATTTTTTAAAATAATTGTAAGCTGATGGAAGAAAACAAGCAAAGCAAATTCACTTCGACCCCGGAGCAAGTCGGTTGAACTCATGTCTCTGAAAAAAGTCCATCTTGTTGAAAGGTATTTATTTTTTGCATATTTCATTTTAATTTATTTTCTCTTGCTTCTCAAACCCTAGTTATAAATTTTTATTTATTTTTTTTTTAATGGTGAAATCAGATTGTGATAAGGGGTTTACATCTCCCGTTCTAATTAAAATTACACTACTAAAAAAAGATTTATCAATATTATTATTTTTATTGAAGGAATCGGGAAGTTTGGATCGTTTCAAGAATATTATTTTATTTTTTTGTAATTTCTGTCAAATATCTATCTCTCTTTCTCCTAGTTAACATACACACACTCACACGAATCAATTTTAGTAAGAAAAAATAATAATTTTTATATTTTATCTCTTCCAGGTGGTGGCTATTGCTAGAGGTCACCTTCTCCCTTCATCATCGACCTAATCGCCTGAGCATCAGCATCTCAGCACACATAAAGGCATCTCTCTCTTTCTCTCTCTCTCTCTCTGCACCAGGTAGACCCTGACAATTAATTTTTTTTCCAATTTATTATATTATTTCTCCCCCTCCCTTTCATTTTACGACATTTAATCAAAGACTATAGAAGTCTGTCTCTCTGTCTTTTGATTAGGCTGCCAACGGATTCCTTTTTTAACGTGATTGTACTTTTTTTTAAATATTTTTTCCAATGCTTTTTGCTTTATTATGTAGAAATTTAACTAAAGGCTTAAAAAATTGAAATTATTAAATAATAAATGTTTTTATTCTAAATTTTTTTTTTTTTTTTAATTTTATGTTTATTAAATATATAAATATAGCATTAAATAAAACGATGGTAGCTGATCATTTTCTTCTTAGCGGACTAGGAGAAATAAATAAATTTAATTTTGATCGATCTTGATGAATAGGATTTGCTTCAATCAATTTTCTCTATTATGAAAAAATTGAATTTATTTTTTTTATTTTTTGTGATTATTCGTATATCATGGTGTAGGTGTAAAGGGAGGCTTTGCTTTAAATGAGAGAAATGACATAATTACAATTAGAATTATGAATTTTATTCATTCAGATAATGAATTAATAAATTTTTTTTTTTTTTTTACTACTTATTTGTGTCTAGATAATAATTCCTTTTTGCACAATTTTCTTCATGTTTTGTTTCTTTTTGATGCAGGTTCCCGTCCCCAGCGGCTCCAGACCTGGACCTGATCTTTTGTGTGTGGCCTTTAATTCGAGAAATCTTTTATGTGGTGAGTTATTGAAATTTTTACTTTCTAAATTATTTATACAGTGAGATAATTGCTAATCATCTCTCCTAGACATGGGGTGGAATCAGTGGCGTAGCGAGGGGGGGGGGGGGGCAAGGGGGGTCATGATGCCCCGGGCGCCGCTCACAAAGGGGCGCCAAATGGTCCGCAAAACAAAAAAAAATTGCTGGATAATTTTTATTTTTATTATAATTGATTTCTGGAAAATATATTTTAAATGTAGTGCCAGTGTAATATAATAATTCTCGCCGAAAAAAGTCGGCGAAAAAAGTCGCCGAAAAAAAGCGCACCGAAAATTTTCTAGCCTAAAGCAAAATCTCGACGAAAAAAAAAAATCGCCGAAAAAAAATGGCCGAAAACCCGAAAAGTTCCAAAATAAAATATTTTTAAAAATCTGGTGTGACTGTCGCACAGCAGAAAACTTTCTCTTACCAAAGGTACTGTTCTGTACTTGTCACACCAGATTTTTTGTGTCGTCATACGTATATAAAGCGTCGATATATTAGACCAGAGTTTTCCAAACTGTGAGGCGCGCCTCCCCAGGGAGGCGCGGGCTAGTCTAAGGGGAGGCGCGAATATTGGCCACCAAGATCAATTTTCCAAATGATTGCTAGTTTTATAAATAAAATAATTAAATTTAGAAGATTCTGGGAGGGAGGTTTTCCTTAATTAAAAAATATGAATAAATAAAAAAAATATTTTTATATAAATTTATATTTTTTAGTATTAAAAATTTTTGTTTTTGTATTATTTTATTAAATGTGTGGGGTAGGGGGCGTCATACGATTAAATATTTTTAAGGGAGGCGTTGTAACAAACTTTGGAAACCACTGGCCTAAAGTAAGACTCATTCTAGAAAATTATCCTATGTGTAAAACCCAAAGGCGGATTTTATTTATTACGATTGGATTTCAAATGGCTTAAATAAGAATGCCTGGACCCCAACATATAAATAATCTTTTTTTTTTCATCTGCCCGTCTAGCCAACTGCCATTGGGCTAAAATTTTTACAAAATATACATATCGTCGCTTGCATCACGTAGTGACGTATCTCAAAAAAATTAAAAATTGAGATACACGGGTATGGCCGTGTCCTGGCGTTCTTTACATTATCACAAAGTGACGAATCTGTATTTCCATGTTTTTTCGTATTATTTAGGATTTTTGGTTTTGCGTATCTATACATTTAATATAACAACACGAACTATAAAAAGCTCTCCTGAAAAATGATAGAAATTGAGATAGGCCTCTACGTGTTGCAGGGCGACGATATATCAAAAAAAAAAAAAAAAAAAATATTAATAATATATATATTATTAATAACGGTTATCGTAAAAAGTCTTATAAGGCCTAAGTTGCCGAAAAGACTGTGTGAATGAGTGTGTTAATGTCAGAGTTGTTAAAAAAAAAAAAAAAAATGGATTAGGGGTTGAAAAATTGAAAAAAATGTTTTTTAAATTTTTTTTTAGCTAAATCGAAGCCAAATAAATATTAAACATTCAAAAAATAGCGTTGATTATTATTTTATAATATTAAGGGATGAGATGAAGGGTTGATTATTTAAGAAAGGCCTTGGAATATTCCAAATCACTTGTTGACATTCTTTTACAGCTCTAAATATAGTTAGATTAGAGCAAAAGGTATTTTTTTACTTTTAATAAAAAGGGAATTGTTATTTTCATCTATTTATTCCTATAATAAGAGAGAAGAGACAAGTTTATCTCGTTCAGTCGAGAGCGTGGCCTGCTGGCAGGCGCTGCTATCTTTTTTTGTGTTTAAAGTGAATCAAAGTGAATAATTGATATAGTGTAACCCACCCTAACCTCACCGTCAGCCAACACACCCTCTTGAGAGTCTTATTAAAGGTAATTATTATACATTTTATCGATGAAAAAAAAAATGATAGAAACAAATAATTTGACTGCGAAAAACGATTCTTTTGAATATGAAATTAAATATTTTGTATTTCACTAAGGGTAGAGGGAGATTATAAGATGTTGAAAGGGGGAGGGGGAGTGTAGGTGTCATTGAAAACAAAATTAGTTTTTTATTTTTTATTTTTTTTTAAATACACTTTTTTCTCATTCACACTCAACACTCACACACACATTCTTTCTCTTTCTATGTGGCCTATATTTTTGTAAATCAAATTTCCTTATTATACTTTTACACAGGGGTGGGTGGATTAAGGATTGAAAATTAAAATAAAATAATTTCAAATTAAAATTAAAATAATTATTTATAAATGTATTCAAATTATTTCGCGGTGAAGGCTCGCATTTCCTTAAGGGGGGGGGGGCTATGAAGGCATTAACCAGGGGGGTTAATGCCCCATCCCCTATAATGCACAAAGATATTAATGTTTTTTAATACTTTTACTAAAAAATAAGTGCATTCCGTTTGAGTTAAAAAAAAAATTAAATTATATTCAATATTTAGCAAATAGTATAGTAGGATAGAAACATTTTAATGTCATTCTAAAATTTCGTATTACTGGGGCGGAATTAATTTTTGAAGATTTCGAAACTCTCATAAACAGATAATAATAACACTGGGTAACTTAGGAACCCATCGAATCCCTTGCAGAATTTTGTAGGGATTTTTTTTCATTAGGTAGAAAAGTAAGAAATGATTAGTCCACTTAAAATTTTCCTGGGGTGAGTTATCGCATCTTTTTGTATATAGGACTAATCTCAATTCGGATTTGAATTTTTACTTTCTCTTACCCATATGTATAAGTTAATATACATATATATAGAGAGAAAGTATTGGATTCATGTCAAAAATTCGATGTCGAGATTTTGATGGATATACACGTTCTGAGATCCCTTGAATCCAAAAAAGTGGTTTTCACGACATGGTCTGTCTGTGTGTCTGTTTGGGTTCAATTTAAAACATGAAGGAATTGAACTAGGAGGTTGAAATTTTATATTTAAATTAAACACCCCCCTAGGGGGTGAAAATAAGATTTGAGAAAAATATTTTTCTTCAGGAATGAAAGTTAGAAGAAAACGCAACCGGAATGTTTTCTTTAAAAATATATTTTAACAGCTGGCATTTCGGCTTTGGTCAAAGCCATCCTCTGAGCTGTTAGTGGTCATGCGAGGATGGCTTTTACCAAGGCCGAAAAGTAAGCTGTTAAAATATACTATTTTTAAAGAAAAAATTCTGGTTGCGTTTTCTTCTAACTTGCAATCCTAATACAAATTCCACCAGCCATAAAATACCCTTATACCAGCTTTTTCCAAACTGTGAGGCTCACCTCCCTAGGGAGACGCGGTCTAGTCTAAGGAGAGGCGCGAATATTGGCCCCCAGAACCAATTTTCCAAATGATTGCTAGTTTTAATATAAATATGAATAAATAAAATATTTTAAAAATGGGGGGGGGGCGTCATAAGATTAATTATTTTTAAGGGAGGCGTGGTAACATAAAGTTTGGAAACCACTGTATTAGACGATGTTTTGAAATTTATAAATATGGGAAAATATCTATTTATATTCCTGGCTTCAATCTTTCTTATGAACTAAAAGGGTTAAGTGGTCTTCATAAGATTTCAAAAGCAAAATGAGAATATACATTTTAAGGAACATCTAAAAAATAATTGATTTTTGAATTTTAATCAAAATCTTTGGAACGAATTTTGAGAAAATCGAAAAAAACTGAAAAAGTACATCGAAATTCTTTGGCCGATTTTAATTAAAAGCTTATTTTACGCCCTAGGGCGGCGCCTAACTTAAATATAAAATTTCATCTTCCTAGCTCAATTCCTTCATGCTTAAAATTGAACACATACACACACAGAATATTTTTGATTTTTGAAGCGGGTCGTAATAGATTTATTTATTTATATTTCGGCCTTTTTAAATGCATAATTTGAGGTTTTATTAGTACTTTTTTTTTAATAAAAAAAAAAACACTCACACTTTTTTCTCATTCCTACTCACACTCACACACACATGCACACAGTCGTTTCGTCAACTTAGGCCATATAAGACTTTGACGATAACGGTTATATTAATTAATAATATATATATTTGGGGTCCAGCCATTCTTATTTAAGCCATTTGGTATCCAAATGGCTTAGATAAAATCATCGGACTGCCAGGGGTCCGAACCCCTGACCCTTGGTTTAGAAGGCCAGCACTCTAGCCACTAGACCAAGCCCGAGGGCCCGAGCCCTGCTTATAAATTTCATTTCATCTTCTAATATATCGGCGGAAACTATATATACGTATGTCGACACAAAAAATCTGGTGGGACAGTCACACAAGATTTTTAAAAATATTTTATTTTGGAACTTTCCGGATTTTCGGCGAGTTTGTTTTAGGCGAGATTTTGCTTTGGGCGAGAAAATTTTCGGCGAGTTATACCGCCCCCATAATAATTTTGTATATTCTACATATAATATTATATGGTTTTCGAATGGGGGGGGGGGGCGCTTAAAAGGTATTGTGCCCCGGGCGCGCGTTAAGCTCACTACGCCACTGGGTGGAATTTATTTTTATTTATGCCTTTTAACCAGGGTCCATAAGAGAATTTGTATTTAAAAAGTATTGTCATTAAGACATATATGATTTTTTAACATTAAGTACTTTCTTATATAAATTTAGAAGTCTAGTGGATTTTTGAAAGGCAATTATTATCATAGGATTTTGCACATAGAGTTATGCTTCATTTGATTACAAAAAAAACAACTTGAGCAAGTTGATTGAATAATTTTTCTAATTAAACAATTCGTGGTAGTTGTTTTAATATTTTTTTATATTAATTAATTTATATTAATATTATATATAATTTTGAAAAAAACTTAAAAATGATTTCAAATATGAAAATTGAATTTTTCATTTTTTTTTTATTTAATATTTCATTAGCTATTATACTGTATTTGAAATGGATTTTGTGAAGGGATTATGGGTTAATTAAAAGAAATTTAAAAAAAAAATTCTATATTAAATATTTATAACTTATCTTAAAGATAATACAATAACATAGGAAATAATAAATTAATATTTCTTTGTTTCAGAAGAGAAAAAAAACATCCAAGTGCGTCATCTTCATTAGCAAATAATAACTCATACGCAAATTAATTTTTTTTTTATAAGAAGAAAGCAAGCAAAGTGTTTTAGTTGCAATCAGCCCGATCCAGGAGGCAGTCGACTGAGCTCGCCTCTCTATGAAAAGCGCCTCCCTTCTTTTGCGTTTTTGAAAGGTATTTATTATTTGCACATTTCATTTTCATTTATAATTTTTTATTTAAAATATAGTTACAAATTTTTCCATTTCTATGATAAGGGGTTTACATCTCCCGTTCTAATAAAAATAACATTACTAAAAAATTCTTTTATTATTTTGTTTTTTTGATGAAAAATCAAAATTATTTTTTTTTTTTTTTACATTTAAGGAAATTCAATACTTTCTCTCCCTCCTCACCCTCCACCCCTATTGCAGAGAATTTAGCTAATAATTGAAAATATAAATTCTTAAACTTTTATCTCTCGTCAATTATATAAATTATAACTGTGATTAACATTTCGTTTTAAAAGTATATTATTATTTTTAATAATGTTAAAAGGGGGTGGTAAGGTGTTTACGTTTTCCCTTTTAATTAAAATATTATCATCATTTTTTATTTTTTTTGTAAACTCTCCCTTTCTATAAACAAACAGACGAACCATATTTAATAAGAAAAAATAATTTTTATTTTTACAGGGGTGTCTATTGCTAGAGGTCGACTTCTCCCTTCATCATTGTCCTTCTCACTCAAGCATCCCCATCTCAGCGCACTTCTCTCTGCAATATGTGAGTTCTGACAATTAAATTTTTTCATTTTATAATTTCATATCACAAATAATAATTTCATTTTACTGGGATTCTCCCTTTTTTCAAATCTCGAGTATAACAACCCCCTCATTTTATAATTTTTGATTATCATTTAAAGATATAAAAATAAAATACAGTGGAACCTCGCTTAACGAGTTTAATTCGTTCCAGAATCAAACTCATAAGCAAAGCACTCGCTATGCGAAACAATTTTTCTCTCATAAATTAATGTAAAATATGCTAATGCGTTTTATGTCGAAAAAATACTTCCTTATGGCTCTTTTCTTGCGGCTTTTTCTTCGATGCACAGGTTTAATAAACTTTTAACACAAAAAAATACAAATTTATTTCCTGATTATCTTCATTAATTTTTATTCATGAACATTAATAACAATATAACACAAGTTTGAGAAAATGGGGCATCATGTAACTTGTAATCACTAAATTTAGCCCGTATTTTGTACTCGTTATGCCAAAAATCGCTCGTTAAACGAGTCATTCTTTTACATTTTTTTTATTTTTCTCGTTATTCGAATTACTCATTATAAGAGGTGCTCGTTAAGCGAAGTTCTACTGTATTCATTCGTTTTTTTTATACTTTCTCTAACCTATGTTTTTGCAACATGGTCTGTCAGTCTGTCTGTCTGTGTGTCTGTGAACAAAATATCTCAGGCATCTGTGTGTGAGTGCTGAGTGTGAATGGATAGTGTTTAAAAAAAAAAAAAAAACTTGAATTCTAATAAATCGGAGGAAATTATATAAGCTTATATGTCGACAATCTGTTTTGGCAAGCACATGACACAACTTTCGATTACCGAGCGTAAGAAAAGGTTGTGTGGTGTGCGACAGTCACACCAGGTTTGTTAAATTTTAATTAAAATAAATTATATTCGTAAACAGTTTATAAGAATATGAGTGTAGTTTATAATTTTAATATATTTTTTCTAAATTAAAAATATCATTAACTAAGTTGATAATAACTAGGCCAGGGGAACGCGATGTGTTCCCTTTCATTTAATTGGAGGTGTGTTTTTGGGGTGGATTAATTAAGTAAGTCTTTTAAAAATTATTTTTTAAGTTCGAATATATCCCTAATAAATAAATAAATATTAAAAAGAACCATAGGAAGTATTTTATTTAATTGGGGGTTTTAGGGGTGAGTTTTAGAGGTGGTCTTTTAATAGTTATTTAATTTCGAATTTATTCCCAACGGAATAAAACCCCGTTAGTTTGCGAGTAAATAGAATTTTTATAAAATTTTATTTGTTAATTTTATTATTTGGGCGCTTAGAGAACAATGCTATTTCTCTATCGATCGATGCCTGCAGCCTGTCTGTCAGTAGTATTCGAGACGAGACACGAGTCATTACGTGGACCTCTTGCTCTCTCTTTCTCTCTCGTGTGTTTTGTTTATTTAATATTGTGTTGTTATTTGTGCAAATAAGACGTTCATCCCTTAAACTCATTACTCCCCGTCTGGTCATTTTATTATTAAGGTAATGAATATATTCATATTTCATTTTGATAACGAATTAAATTTCTATTTTCTTTTTTTTTTTTTGTCTTAAAATATATTACTTAGGCTATATAAAATTATCCAATTTTTTAGATATAATGAATTCGTGTACCCAAGGGGAAGGGTGAGTTTATCAGAAGGGCTGTAAATCACACTTTCAGACACGTTAAATATGACCCACTTCATTTTTTATCTCGTTTATCAGAAAAAAAAAATTTTTTTTATATTAAATTTATATTTAATTCTTAAAAAAACTATAATTTGAATTTTTTTATTTGACTTATAATGGCACTCACCTAAATAATACTTTTAGATTAGTCAATTATATTCTATTATAAATAATCTAATAAATTTATATTTAAATTGGATATTTGTAAAGGGAGTTAGCAAATAAAACAAATTTAAAAAAAAGAAAATAATCTTTTTTAAATATTTAAAATTAATCTTAACATTTTACAATAAAATAGGAAATATTAATTAAATATTTCTTTGTTTCAGAAGAGAGATCTTTGGAAAAAATCATACAAGTGCGTCATTATCAATATAAAAGAATCAACTCATACGCAAATGAAATTTTTTTTTTCATAATTGTTAGCTGATAGAAGGAAGCAAAGAGCTTTATCAGTCAGGACCTCAGAGACTCGCACGTCGGTTCAACAGCAACATCTCGGCCTCTCTCTCCTATCAGGTAAATAAACATTATTCAATTCAACATCACTTCTCAATTAATAATTAAATATGCCGAGAGGGATGAAGGGGACAAATTACTTTCATATTTACTCTTATATTCTATTCGACAACATTTTTCTTAAAAATTTCGGGATTTTCTTTTTAAACAGATAAAAAAAACACATTCAATAAACCTTCCCATTTTACTATAAAATATATCCCACAGGAAAGTATTTAAACAAAGAATAAAAATATTAATAAAAAATATTGCATCCTACTTAGTCATTAATTTAATAAGGGATGATTATTTAAGGGTCTTTCAAAATTACTCTAATAAATGAAAATATTATTGAAGGTGAGAAATATTTTTAAAAAGATATTTTTTTTTATAATTGCGTGCTGAACGAAGTAATCTAATTCTTTTAATTGCACTCAAATCGAGCCTGGAGCCAGTTGGTTTACCCCTCTCTATCTACAGAGTAGTTAATTTCTATTCTATTGCGTTGATATAGTGAGAATAAGTTTTACACACACCCCCCAAGGGCGGATACAAGAAGGTGTAAAGGGAGTAATTACAATTACCAACCATCTTACTTCGTTACAAAATTTCTATTATAAAAATTCTTCCTTATAAATATGTTTAAAAAAAATCGTTTATCAATATTATAATTTCAATTTTTGTAAAATTCTCCATTCTGGCAAATTCTTTCTTTCTTTTACTTAACAAACACAGAAATCTTATTTAGTAAGAAAAAATAATAATTTAAATAATTTTTATCTTTTCCAGAGGGTGGCTTTGCTAGTCTAGTGGTCGCCTTCTCCCTTCATCATCGACCTAATCGCCTGAGCATCAGCATCAACATCTCAGCACCCTTAGAGCCTGCCTCTCTCTCTCTCTCTGCACCAGGTAAACCACCCTGAAAACTAATTTTTGGGTTGTTTATTATTAATAGTATAGCTATAGAAGTCTGTCCCTGTCTTTTGATTAGGCAACGGATTCTTTTTTTTAACGTGAATGTTTTTTTTTTTTTAATTATCATTTTTTTGTTTTAATCAAATTTTCTGGATATGAAAAAATTTAACTATAAAAAGTAAAATATATAAAAATTTCTTCTTACAATTATTCATTATTAATTAAATGTCAGTAGAAAGAAAACAGAAGGAAGCAAAAAGGACATAAACTAAAATATTATTCATTAGAGAAGTGGAAAAGCCTTTTGTTTCAACTGTCAACTTTCAATTTCAGAGCTATCTATCTATATTCATTAATCTTTTGTATATAAAATGCCTCTTTAAAATTTATTTTGATCGGTTCTAATATAATAGTAAATTTGTCCCTGTGTTGGACCAAAACCATAGTAACCGTTGGTCTTAACTTCTCATAAAATTGTTGTGCTTGGCATCTGACTTTCGGGAATCGCGTTCATTATATAAAACAAAATATTAAGACAACACAAGTTGATTAAATTATTATTTTAATCAAACAATTTGAAGTTGTTTCAATATTTTATTCGTTACCCGACTAAGGCGTCCTTTGCTCCTTCCTACAAGAACACCAAAATAATTCGCAAATTAACCCCCTTTTGCGGCCCTTGTTGATTTTTTTTTTATATTTTATATCTTTTTAATTCGCCTGTTGTATAAAAATTATTATATAAAATTTTATTTAATATGTTAGATTAAAAAAAAAACTATTTAAAATTAAAATTTCCCGGAGATCCGGATGAAAATATAATTTGTAAAGAAATTTTATACATACAATTAGCCTAGCATTTTGAGGAAGGTGAAGTAAAATAAATAGACTTTATTCGGCCCAAAATATTTTATTTCCGAGTCAATGTTTTGGGGACTATCCGTCCCCCAACCTCAGGACAAAGGTTGTAAAAAATCTTTCGTGCCCTTTCATAATTAAGTGCTGCAATTTTTCATTCAACTCGTCGCCAAATAAAAGATAAAAGATAACACGGGAGAGATGAGTCTCAAAAATTATACCCCCCCCCCTCCCTTTCATTTTATGACATTTGTCTATCATTAATATCTATAGAATTCTGTCTCCCTGTCTTTTGATTAGGTTACCAGCGGATTCCTTTTTTTTTAGCCTTTTTTCTTAAATTTAGCGAAGTAGCTCGGAGTTACTTGTCGAGATGTTCTTGATTTCGCAATCCTTTATAATTTTTTGCTTTAAAAAACTGTAAAATATTTAAAAATATCTTAACAAATTTTCATTCTATCCAGGAACATTCTAACGTAGAAAATATTTCTAATTATAATTTAAAAAATCGGGAATGCCTTCCCCAAACTTTCTCGTATATTCTTTTGGAATTACGTTTGGGTGTGTGTATGAACACGAATGCTTAAAAAAGCATGCAGCCAGATCGATGAACTAAAATTGTAGATTTCTTTCAACTTTTGGAGTAAATACTCAGGTCACCTGGGTGTAGTACTTTACCTAAAAAGTTTTTTCAGAAATTTTGAAATTTTCTATTTTTTGTCAAAATATCATAATAATATCATTCTTTGATATTTTTCATTAATTTTGAAAAAAATCAAAACAAAATCATACAGGTGTCATTTAAAAAATATGTAAATATAAACAAATGAATATATGAATTTGTTTATATTTACATGTTTTTTTTAATGACACCTGTATGATTTTGCGTTGTTTTTTTTGAAATTAATGAAAATTGTCTTTTTCTCCGTTGATTATTTTAAAAACTATTCAGTTTTCGAAAAAATGTAGTCCAAATTCCAAGATATTTATATCACATTTGCATAAAAGGTCAAAATTTTATATATACTTATAAAATTTTTCAATTTTTTTTATGGAACCCTATGACTAAGTTGTATAACCAGGGAGTGAGAGATGGTGTATAACCTCCCCTTATAATATTAAAATATTAAAATTGAAAAAAATGGTTTTTCAATATTATTTATTTATTTTTTCAGGGGCATTACTAGTGGTCGCTCGCCTTCTACCCCCACCATCGAGCTTGTCGCGTGAGCAGCAACATCTCATCAAACTTGCGGCTCCTTCTGTGCTATTAGGTAGGCATAATTATTATTCTTTTCTTTTAATATTTGATTATTATGAAATGGTTCTCAAGCTGTCAAGTTCTCTCTCTTTCTCTTTCACTCGAGCCTTTGATTGTGACCTTATAATATTACTAATAATTCTAAATTTTCAAAAAAAAATATTAAAATATTTTTCTCATTACTCACCTACTCTAAATATAATTAAATACCTAACTATTAAAAAATTCGTGAATAATGCAGCAAATCCTAATTCATTTGGGGGTTTTTTATGTTTTTTTATTGAAGAGAAAAATTTTTTTTCATGTTAATATTTACTTCATATTTACTTTAATAAATTATTCGTCAGCTTGTTTTACTTTCGACTAATAGGCTAGAATAATTATTTTTTTGAGTATCAACAAATTCTCATCCCTGAATCAACTTATATAATTTTCTAATTTTTTTTTTTTAATAATTAAAGGAATTGAAACCTTCTTTGCGATTTATTTAACATGGGGGAGGGGAGGGGGTGATTTTTTATTGGGCTGAATAAAGTTAAAAATATTTTAACTTTTTAATTATTGTTTAAAAATGCCAAGAGGGATGGAGGGAATAAATTACTTCTAAATTTTAATAATTTAATAAAGGGGTTGTTTAAAGTAATTAATTAAAAAATTAAAAAAAAAAATTAATTAATAAAATTATTTAAAAATTTTAAAAAAAACACCCCCCCCCCCAAAAAAAAAAAAAACCCAGCTCCTCTCCTCTCCGAAAAAAAAATGTCCTTCATCCCAGAATCGAGATAATTATTAATAATTTAACTTTGGGAAAAACAGACACGTTAAAAATAGGCCACTTATCACTGCATTTCATTTTTTTATCTCGTCTGAACGAAAAGTTTTTTTTTATATTATATATAATTCTGAAAAAACTTAACAATCCTCATGATTTCTATTATGAAAATTTAATTTTTCATTTTTTTTATTTAATATTTCATTGGCTAATATACTGTATTTGAAATGGATATTGTGAAGGGATTATGGGTTAATTAAAAGAAATTTATAAAAAAAAAATAATCTTTATTGAATATTTAATTAAAACTTATCTTAAGATAATACAATAACATAGGAAATAATAAATTAATATTTCTTTGTTTCAGAAGAGAAAAAAAAACATCCAAGTGCGTCATCTTCATTAGCAAATAATCAACTCATACGCAAATTAATTTTTATTTTTATAAGAAGAAAGCAAGCAAAGTGTTTTAGTTGCAATTAGCCCGAGCCAGGAGGCAGTCGACTGAACTCGCCTCTCTATGAAAAGCGCTTCCCTTCTTGTGCGTTTTTGAAAGGTATTTATTATTTGCACATTTTAATTTATATTTTTTTACTTAAAATATAGTTACAAATTTTTCCATTTCTATTTTTGATAAGGGGTTTACATCTCCCGTTCTAATAAAAATAACATTACTAAAAAATTCTTTTATCAATATTATTATTTTGTTTTTTTTTTGATGAAATTTAAAATACTAATACAAAATTATTATTTTTTTTTTTACATTTAAGGAAAACAGAGGGTGGTAAGGTGTGTACGTTTTCCCTTCTAATTAAAATATTATTATCATTTTTTATTTTTTTGTAAACTCTCTCTTTCTACACACAAACACACGAATCATATTTAATAAGAAAAAATAATTTTTATTTTTTACAGGGGTGTCTATTGCCAGAGGTCGTCTTCTCCCTTCATCATCGACCTTCACGTTTGAGCATCCCCGTATCAGAGCACTTCGAGCCTCCCTCTTTGCATTAGGTGAGTTCTGACAATCAAATTTTTTCATCTTATAATTTCATATCACAAATAATAATTTCATTTTCCTGGGATCCTCTCTTTTTTCAAATCTCGAGTATAACAACCCCCTCATTTTATAATATTTTATTATCATTAAAATCTATAAAAATAAAATACAGTGGAACCTCGCTTAACGAGTTTAATTCGTTCCAGAATCAAACTCGTAAAGCAAAACAATCGTAATGCGAAACAATTCTAAAATATGTTAATTAATGCCTTTCATGTCGAAAAAATACTCTCTGATGGCTCCGCCTTTTTCTTCGATGCACAGGTTTAATAAATTTTTAACACAAAAAATTACAAATTTATTTCCTGATTATCTTGCTAATAATTTAATTAAATTTTATTGTACATTAATATAACACAAGTTTGAGAAAATGGGGGATCACAAGCGACCTACGATGCTACATTAAATTAAATTAATTTTTTTTTTTTTTTTTTTGTAAATTGTAATCACTAAATTTAGCCCGTATTTTGTACTCGTTATGCCAAAAATCGCTCGTTAAGCTCTTTTACATTTTTTTTATTTTGCTCGTTATGAGAGGTGCTCGTTAAGCGAGGTTCTACTGTATTAAAATAAATTAATGAATAACATTCTATTCCTTTTTCTCATTTAAACATTTTAGAATTTTATATGAAAATTAATTTAATTACTTTTTTTTTTAAATATATACCCCCCCCCCCCCCCTATGTTATTTTCTTACTCTACAAATTTTCTTAATATAATTTATATAATGTTTCATTGAGGAAAAAATAATTCAATTTTCTTTTTAGGCCTAACTTCCAAAATAGCTCATTTTTTTCTTCATATTTTTCACGATTTAAGGGACAAAATCCTCCCCCATATCCTTTTTATTAATTTTAAAATCTCTTATAGTCCAAAAGAAATCCTCCCTCATTTTATGATAGTTGATTATCATTTCTATAGAAGTCTCTTTCTCCCCCCTTTGATTACGCTACCAACAGAATCCTTTTTGAGAGAAATTCGAATTTTTTTCATTATTTTTACCAAATCATTTTAATAACAAATCAACTTTCTTGATATGAAAAAATATAAGATTCAAAAATTTCTTCTTACAATTTCTAATTCTCTATTTCTAACTTAGAATAATAATAAAAAAATTATCTCCTTTTTATATTAGGTCTATAGAAATGATTGGTAGGGCAATGAGTAAATTCTTTCTATTCGGGGGTGAGTTTTAAGTGGGTAAATAAAGGGAGTCTTTTAATAGTTATTTAATTTCGAATTAATTCCCAACTGATAAAACCCCGTTAGTTTGCAAGTGAATGGAATTTTTATAAATAGAGAATTTAATTTTTTTTTCTTGGGCGTTCAGAGAGCAATGCTTATTTCTCTATCGATCGATGTCTGCTTGTTTGCTGGTTGCCTGTCTATCAGGCGGTTTGTCTTTTAATTTATTTGAGTCGAGACATGAGTCAGTCGTTTGGAGCTTCTTTCTCAATCTCTCTCTCGTGTGTTTAGTTTTTTTTTATATTGTGTTATTTGTGCAAATAAGAGGTTCATCCCCCAACTCATTTACTCCCCGTCTGGTCATCATATTATTACGGTAATGATTCTTTTCATATCTCATTTGCATAATAAATTAAATTTCTGTTTTCAATTATTATTTTTTTTTCTCTCTTAAAATATACTTATAAAATTATCCAATTTTTAAATACAACGCTATGATGAAGTCGTGTACCCCAGGTGGAGGGTTGAGAAAGGGTGTGAATCACCCCTTCTAATAAACAAAACAGTATTTTTCTAAATTTTAATAGAAAATTATTATT